>CAUYRH010103914.1:0-109021 GCA_963574655.1 Perodicticus potto
AATGTTTTCACATAGTAAATGAGAAAATATCATGAATGTTATATCAATCAGGTTGATAAAAATATCTCCGATTGTATGTGAAGCCCGCACACTGTACCCCATGACTGAATTATTGTACACAGCTATGACTCAATAAAAAATGAAAATAAAAAAATAAAAAGATAAAAAAAAAGAAAGAAAATTTTAAATCAGTGCCTCAGTCCATTAATGTAGGTAAAAAGGAATTCACTGAAGCTAGGGAATTTATACAGAAAAGAGGCTTTTTTCACTCATGGTTCTATAGACTGTACAAGGAGCTTGATGTCAGCATCTGCTTCTGGTGAAGACATCAGAATTTTTCCATTCACTGACGGCTGAAGAGGAGTTCAGAGCTTGCAGAAATCACATGACAAGAGAGAGAGAAAGCAAAAGTGTGTGTGTGGGGGTGGCCAGACTCTTTTTAACAACCAGCTCTCATGTAAACCAAGAGAATGAGAACTTATTTACTACCATGGGGCAGGATCTTCTCCCACGTCCCAGACACCTCCCAGTAGACTGTGCCTCCAACTTGAGAATGGAATTTCCACAGGAGATTTGGAAAGGTCAAACAAACCAAACTATAGCAAATGATGTCTAGAAATACCAAATATTGACGAGTCTATTCGAACAGAGTAAATAAATGTAGCCAGGAGCAGAGGAGAAGGAAGGGCAGTGAAGGGCATAGTATTTGTAAAGTTCAGAAATTAAAAACATGGGATACATGAAGAGGTATAAAAGTTTAAGGGAGTTGGAACACGTGGTTCGGGCTTGCAGCCTGAGGCTCTTGCTGTAATGGAAAGACAGACAGCACCTAGATTAATCTGTAACCTATCAGCTCTCCACTGTGAAGCTTTTCCCCTGGCGTAACCGCACGTAGGGCGTCTGCTAACCTTTATTATAATAAATGATCCTACTTGCCTAGGTAATCTTTTTATTTTAAACTACAACAGATTTTTAAAGTATTTAATCTACTTTAATTCTTGGTGGACTCATCAGTATTTCCTCTTATTAATTATTTTGTTTACTTTAAAACTATGTTTATAATTTTTTAAATAAGAAGCATACAAAAAATAAAAGAGGGGACTTGGGGGCAGTTCCAATGCAGGGAGACTATATGTCTCTTTCTCCTAGTTACATCAGAAGGACAACTGTAACCCTTCTGGACTCCTGTGGTTTCTTTTTTTTTTTGCAGTTTTTGGCAGGGGCTGGGTTTGAACCCACCACCCCCCAGTATACGGGGCCAGTGCCCTACTCCTTAAGACACGGGTGCCACCCCTCTTGTGGTTTCTTTGTGCAAAAATATTATGCCTGAAAATAAGAAATACCCCATGGAGAAAGAGTTAAACTAACATTTATCCTAAAAAGATCCACTGGCTCATATAACTCAAAGAAACCTTAGGAACGTCTTGAAATAACATGATCAAACCGACCCGTGGGAAACTCATTAAATAAAATCTATTATTTTCAACACCACCAGCCTCCTATTTAGCTAATGGCAGGAACGCTGTCTGTGCTGGGTAGAAGACCTCTCTTGCGTTTAATTGTAAAGCAGGGTTTCCTAACCCTCTCCCCGCAAAATAGGTTTTCTCCCTCTGGACCTTGGGAGGGGGGTGATAAAGAAGAACAAAGTAGATAATTTTCACATTTCTAACTTTGAATGTAAAAGATAATAATTTACTATCGGTGCCTGCCACAATGCCCAACTAGTTTTCCTATATTTAATACAGACAGGCTGGTCTTGAAACTCTTGAGCTCAAGCAATCCACCTGTCTTGGCCTGCCAATTATCTTTTCTTCTTTTATTTAAATATCCTTTCTTTAGTGACTTTATGGTAGTAAAGATGACAGTAATGAAAAATGTCCCCCACATATAAGGTGTTGATATTCTTGCCATGCCTCTGATTTTAAAATTTTTGCTACTTGGTAAATGCTAAAAAATTGGTAACTCCTGTTCTAGAGAAGAACCAAATAGTCCTATTCTTTTTATGAGTTTTCTTGGAGGATGGCCTAAAGGACATACTAAAGCAAGATAGTAAACTATCTATCTATCTATCTATCTATCTATCTATCTATCTATCTATCTATCTATCTATATTTGCCTCTTTGATGCTAACCATATATAATACTGATCCATTTATAATAATATTTTTAGAATTTGCTGTACATACCCCATAGGAAAAGCAAAGACACAACTTGTTTTTCTTTTAAAAATTACTTATATGTCCCTGCCTTTATACTTTTGCCTCAAGTAGTCACTATTTAGAAATATCATCCCACATCTTTGCCTGCTGAAGCCTACGTATTCTATTATGCCTGATTCAAAGGCCTTCTCCTTCATGAAAACATTCTTGATTGTATCTTCCTTTTTCTTCTCAAACCTTAGAGTGGTTAACATAAACCTAACTTTTATTATATGGAGGGATTTTTGAAGAGATAAGGACGGGTAGGGCACCCTTAGGAATCAGTAGATAGTTTTATTCCCAGGGCTGCCACAACAAAGTGCTAAAAACAAAATGGATTGAGACAGCAGAAATGTATTGTCTCACATGTATCGAGGCTAGAAATCTGAAATTGAGGTGCTGGTAAGGCCGTGCCTCCTCGGAAGCCACCAGGGAAGGCCCTGTTCCCTGTCTCTCTCCTGCCTTCTGGTGTCCTCAGGTGTTTCCCGGCTTGTAGATGCATCATTCAAATGATTCCAATGATCCATTGTGTTCTCTCTCTGCTGATTTCTCTCAGTATCCAAATTTTACCCTTTTATAAGGATATCACTCATATTAAGTTAGGGCCTCCTCTCCCTCGTGATTTTATTTTAACTTGATTGCTTCTCTAAGGACCCAATTTCCATATAAAGTCACATTCTGAGGTCCTAAGCGTTAGAACCTTATGTATCTTCTTGGAGGGGCACAATTCAACTTACCACAATAGTCCAGAGTCAGGTCATGAAGATCCTGGGAGATTTTGAGAGATGAGGTTGGGAAAGTCAACAAGGAACAGAATACAAGCGCACCTAACCTTTGTCCAAGCTAGGAGTTTAGACTTCAATTAATCTGAAAAGATTGGAAAATATTTAGACGAGGACTGATCCTATTTAGGTTTTGGGACATTTGTCTATATTGATTCAAGTCCTTATCTTACTAGCTCAAGATTGAAAATTCCAAAGGAATTAAAGGTTTAAGTACAATCCTCTGACTATCCAGGTCAGGCAAAGGAAGGACCCACCACTTTGCTGGTAACTCCCTTTCACTGAGTCTGTACTTGATGTGATATTTTCCCACAAGAAAGAGTGGGCTAAATGTAGAAAGAGGAGTTGAATGCTAAACATAAGCATGAAAACAAACAAAACAAAAAGAAAATGAAACAATAATGACATTCTTTACAACACAAACTGGTTAAACTAAAACTTGAGACTAATTCCAAAGAAATCCAACCAATCCACTTTATGAGACTGTTAATATAACCATCTATGTAGGCTCCAGTTACTTATTGCTGCCAACAAAATACCTGAAAACAGCTGCTTAAGACAACCACCACTTTATTATATCTCATAATTTTGGGTCTGGAATTTGGGCAGGGCTTAACTCGATGATTCTTTTGCTGTTAGGTATGGCTAAGGTTATTTGGTGGTACTCAGTAGTTATGTCGGTTGGGGACACTCAAGATAGCTTTGTCATTTTCTGTTCTCTTGAAAGCAATAATTGAAAGGTTAAAATCAGCTGGGACTGTCAACTGAGCATGTGCCAATGGTGTCTATAGCCTGGTGGCCACAGAGTAGCTGATATCTTGGCAGATACCTCAGAATCCTCAGACAGACTTTCAAGAAGCCTAAGGAAGTTGTAAGGCTTGTTTGTTATTTATCCTTAGACTCCCAGGATTTAACATTCTATTGATCAAACGAGTTACTAAGGCCATCCTCTCCTCAACAGGAGGGGACTCAGATTCTGCCTGTCAATGGAAGAAGTAGCAAAGAATCTGTGACCATCTACAGATGAAAAGTTAGAGAATATTAAAATGACTGTTACCAAATGTTCTTCAGATACTTGCAGAGATGCTGTTAAGTTTGTAACGTTATTTACCATTTGCCTAAGCAAGCAAACATTTTAAACCAAATCAGGTGCTCAGATAGAGCTGTATCTTTATCGTGTTGTACACTGATAATGGCTAAACCTGTGTACTGGGAAACATTACTCACAGCTCAAGACTTTGGCAAATTTGAATTGATGGAACTTAGTTAAGTAATGTCTCTAAAACATTGTATCACTATCTGATATAATATATATAAGTCTAGTAATACAGTGTGAGAATCATGAAAATAATGCTATCCATCCAGACGTGTGATTAAAATGTTACATATGAGTGGACAGATTTCAGTCAGTATTTCAACTCTTCTTTAGAAGTATGCAATAGTTAAAAAAAGAAAGCTTTGGAGGTGTTGCCATAATGAGTTGGCAGTAAAACTGAGACCCTCAAGAATATTTAAAAACTCAGCTCTTGGGTACTCTGTTATTTTCTTAGTTTTACACAGTTCCATAAAACACAAATAGCAGTTTTATTGTTGCTCTTCTGTTGTTTTACAAGCTTACTGTTGGCAGTCAGGGCTATGAAGCAGTCGGCATTTTTAGACTGTCATTGTTGAAAACATTAGACCCAAGAAGAGATGCTCATCTTCACTGATAGCCTGTAGCGTTTTGTTTCGGGAAATGCCATGCTGGTGATTATAAAGGATGAAGTCATCTATTCTACTACCCACATCCTACCATTATGGTAATTCTAATTGGAGTGAGCTGTGGAATCAATGGAAGAGGAAAACAAACCAAAAATCTCCTTCCAATAAATTAAGGAACAAAAAAAGAGAAAATTTGAAATGTTTGGCAACCTTTTGTTTAATCACGTAAATTACTTAAAATAAAAACATACACTTTGGTTCCAGTAGGACAAAGGAATAGTAGACGTGTGTTAGTTTTTATCTGAGGATCTCTGAATAGATACAAAGCTATTGTTAGTATTATTATCATTGACATCATTGTATTGAAGTTACAATGTTATTGTACCCTCTGGTTGAAGTGCTACCTCTATACTCTTCAGAATACCATTTACTAAATCTCTACCATCAACAACATATCCTCTTCTACTATGGATAGCCTGTTATTTTTTTCTTTTTTATTACCACTAAACCTACAAAATAGAATTGAAAGGTAAAGTTGGAACCTCTCTGGGACACATTCCTACCCACAGAATCAATAGTTGCCAAATGCTGGGTTTAATAAGAGAATACCTACTTACTTTACTGTGGTGTGACCTTGTATATTACTCTATTTCCCAATGTCAAGTCAGTTAACAAAGCAAAGAGATCTGTCTCTTCTTTCTTCTCAGGCCCATTTTATAAACCATATTAGTTTCATTTGCTCAGCCCAATGATACTATTTACTCAGAATTGTGCTGGCATGGAGGTTTAAAACATAAGTGAAAAATTTCTGTGACTCAAGGAATTTACAGTCAAGTCAAAGATGAATATGCTACATAAAAATATTTTAAGTTGTGATTTTATTCTTTGAATATGCTCAAGTGAGACTTTAAGAGAGGAAGAATAATTATTTGGGGGCAGGTGTGGTGACTCACACCTGTCATCTCAGCATTTTGGGAAGCTGAAGTGAGAAGATCACTTGAAGCCAGGAGTTCAAAAACAGCCTGGGCAACACAGGGAGAACCCCCTCTCTACAAAAAGATTAAACATGACTGAGTTGGAGTGACATGAGCTTGTATCACTCGACTGCACTCTAACCTGCACAACAAGGTGAGAACATGTCTCAAAAAAAAAAAATATATATATATATATATATATATTATTTTACCCATTCTTTTGAAAGTGTGCAATCTTGTAGAATAAAATTAAGCCTTATTCATCATGTTGGGATTACTGTAAATTCCCAATTTCAAGTCACTGAATTTAGCCATAGATTCCAATAGCGTTAATTTAGTGATATTATTTAACGGTATTTGCAGTAGAGCTGTGGTTCTCAACCCCGATCCTCAGACTGTTTTCCAAAAGGAAAAAATCCTAGGTTGTCCTGCTGGAACCAGGTCACACAGCAGAAAGTAAATGGTGGGTGAGCAGGTAAAGCTTCCTCTGTGTGTTCACAGACGCTTCCCATCACTCAGCTCACTGCTTGAGCTTCTCCTCCTGTCAGATCAGCAGCAACAGTAGATTTGTATACATATTTCCTCAAAAAATGCAGACCCTATTATAAACTATAGGATCGAGGCTGCATGCTCTTTATGGGAATCTAGTGCCTGGTAATCTGCAGTGGGGCTGAGGCGGAGATGGTAGCTCTAGGCAGTGGCTGCAAATACAGATTCTCCTTTGCAGAGAGTTTTGACTGCACAGAGACTCTAATAACACAGACTCATATCAAAACCCCCAACTCCCTAACACCAGTCTGTGGGAAAATTGTCTTCCATAAAACCAGTCCCTGGTGTCAAAAAGGCTGGGGACCCCTGAAATGAAGTATTCTTTTTTCTAAATTTTATTTTAACATTACACTTAATTTCCATTAAGACAAACCTTTATTGAAACCTTGTAATTCAGGTTCTATGATGCCCAGAATGAGGTATATTTTATCCATGTTAAATTTTAACCCTATATTGAGCTGAGATTAAATACATAAATCCCTGATGGGGAGCTTGAAATGGTAGAGCAGTGATGTGTCTGAACACCTGCTGTCCAGAGATGTATGATGCTATTGGGAAGAAAGTTATTAGTGTCACGCTGGGAGGGAATCTATTTTCAGCTCTGACCCCCTACATACATAGAGAAAAAAATGTAGCTCTCTCCTTCGCCACAGCATAGGAGACATAACCCGCCTCAGATTGTGGCAGAGATTATAGTCACAAAAACGTGCTAGAATTTAGTAAGAGAAATACAGGTGGAACAAGCAGCAGAGACCTTTTCCTTGCTGAGAGAAAAACCAACTGCTAGCATTTTGTTCAAGATTTTGGAGAGAACAAAACTTTACGGAATGATTTGCTAACACATTACATAGGATCAATTTTGAGAAATTTTATTTACAGAGATGGAATAATGTACCCATGATTACCAAGGCCTTGCTAAGGAAGTCAAGTCAGCAAACTTCCCCAGAATAGAGCAGCATAGGACATAAAAGATGGCAAGAAGCTGAATTAAGATAAATGTAGATCTTACTACAACGGAAACCACTTTTTAGCTCATGATTAATTTGGAGACAATAAAAGTCGCTTTAAAACCCTAGGACAGGTGGAGCCTGTGGTTCAAGCGGCTAAGGTGCCAGCCACATGCACCAGAGCTGGAGGGTTTGAATCTGGCCTGGGCCTGCCAAACAATGACAATTGCAACCAAAAGATAGCCGGGCAGTGTGGTGGGTGCCTGTAGTCCCAACGATTTGGGAGGCTGAGGCAAGAGAATCGCTTAAGCCCAGGAGTTTGAGGTGGCAGTGAGCTGTGATGCCATGGCATTCTACTCCGGGTGATAGTTTGAGGCTTTGTCTCAAAAAAATAAAATAAAATAAAAACACACACACACACAAACCGCCCCCCCCAAAACCCTAGGACAAATACACAGATGTATTTGTACACACACACATGCACATATGGACAGACACAGACACATACATTCACATCTGAACTTTATGTAGTAGAATACAAAGATAAATAGATTGCACTTACAAAAGGACTTTTCTTTGGTCCTAGAGTCCCGTGTGAAAGGGTTTTGATGAGGCAGAAGAATAAGACATGGGAGTCACAAATATGATGGACATACTTTGATTTATGTAATGAGACTTCTTTTAAAACAACCAACCAAAGGTTCTGAAAATTACATTGACCAGATCCTTCTCTCCAATGGATGTGCTTCGTGGCAAGCAGAACAGTGAAACTAAGGCCACAGAAACAGAATCGTCGGTGAGAAATGATAAGGAGAAAAAACACAAAGATTTAGAGAAAGGAAGGCTGTGGATTTTAGGGTAGGAGACCCAGAAAACATACATGTAGGTCTCATTCTAGAGTTCTGGTTCCATCATTCTTAGCAAATCTCTATCTACACAGTATCCGAATTAAAGAACTTCTATCAGACTAGATGGGTTCAACCAAATATAACGAAGATTTTATTTCCCATAGTGAGTCATACCGGCTAAGTAAAAATCATTCCAGTTTTCTCTTTTAAAAAATCTGATTCTACTCCAGTTTATATTACCATTTTACATTTCAAGACACCTATAGGCCTAGAGTGGAAAAACTTTAATTATGTGGAGCGATCTACCATTCATTCAAAGTCTAGGGGCTTTTTTATTTTTTGCAGTACTTTTGGTTGTATTTCCTGTTAATCAGATTCCTGAAAAACTAGAGTTTTCACCTCTTCCTTTTGACTTTAGCCCTATCTTTTATAATTAGATGTGTAGAATTTACTGTTAACATTCTTTCAATTATAGTTTACTTTTATGATTAACTAAATTTACTAAAGTCTTAAAATCCTTACTGATGTTTATGACTAGACAAAAAACTGACAGAAAATTTGAAGTAAGTTATATTAAACACAAACACGGGAAGTTTTGTAGGAACATAACAGCCTTTGGGATGTCGACCTACTTTCATGTGTTCTGAATTTTGGCTCAGAAAAATTGGTAAGAAATTGGGCCTGTGCATAAAGTAATATCTGAAACTGTGCTGCAAAAGGTTCTATCCACATAGAATGCAATGTGAAAGGTGCTTCATAGAATTGGGCAATGCAGCCCCCCCACCCATATGTTTCATACTAGAGGCCTTGCCACTATGTAAATGTTGAAAAATTCCCTAAATTTCTGGGCCTCAGTGTCCTCATCTCTAGAAGAGAAAGAAAATACAAGAATCCTTTGCAAAAACAAAATAAATGGGGCTACAGAACTGTTAGTTGCATGATACCATTGTATTTTGTACGTGAGTTCTGTGAGAGTTGAGGGTGTATTACAGATCTGTGCTGTTCAATTCACTAGCCACAAGCCACATATGACTCAAGTGCTTTCAATATACCTAGCTCAAATTGAGATGTACTTAAATATAAGATGCACCCCTGAACTTTGAAGATTTAGGGTGAAACAAAGAATGTAACTCATTAATAATTTTTATTAGATGTTAAAATGATGATATTTTGAATATTGGTTTAAGTAAAATACGTTGCTAATATTTATTTCATTATTTTTACATAGTGAGAAGAAGAAAATGTAGATTTGAGAGTATCAATAATTCAGAGTGTCAGATTTTATATTCTTAAGTGTTAAGGCTTTTAAGACTTTAGTAAATTTAGTTAATCATAAAAGTAAACTATAATTGAAAGAATGTTGAAAGTAAATTCTACAATATTGATTTTTATATTGCTATTGCTACATATAGCTACAAAGTACCAAGCTATTATAAAGCCATTTTTTTTTTTTTTGTTAAATTTTTAGTAAGGATAGATTGGATACTAAATCAACGGAAGAGTGTATAACTAGGCATACAAAAAAATGATATGATGGAGGAATTCAACACTTTCATTTACTCCATTTCAGTCTTCTAAGAATAAACAATCCTGACATGTTATAAAATAACAATCATTAATTCACATAAAACTATGTGCCTTTGAACAAGGCATCTTCTGTCTGAAATATCTCCTATAATTTAAAGTTATTCAGTATATGCCATATATACTGTTCACACACTAATCTTCAGAATCTATGAATATTTTATCTTACATTGCAAAAGAAACATGCAGATGTCGCAAATTAAGGATTTGGGCATGGTAAGATTATCCCGGATTACCCAGGTGGGCCCAAGGGGATCTTATAAGAGGGAGGCAAGAAGGTCAAAGTCAGAGATACAACAACAGGTGCTCTAAGGTTGAAAACATGCACTTTGAATATGCAAGATGGAATCATGAGTCAAGGAATGCAGGCAGGCTCTAGAAGCTACAAAGGGCAAGGAAATGGATTCTTTTCTAGAGCCTCCAAATGGAGTGCAACTCTGCCCATACCTTGATTTTGGCTGATGAGATCCATTTTGAACTTCTGACCTCCACAACTGTAAGAAAATAAATTTTGGTAGCTTTAAGCCACTTGTTTGTGGTAATTTGTTCCAACAGCCGCATGAATAAGTGCAGCATGTGACTATTGCTAGGTGTTTTGAAACATTATTTGCACATATTTTATCCGTCTTTCTCAAATTGGGGTTACGTCCTGTCTACTTTATAAGGTCATTATGAATATCTCATGAGGTATGCTTTAAAAGTATATATCACATCATATAAAATACATAATGTTATTAATATTTTAAATATAGCATCAATTTATCACTAACATATTAATAGAAAGGGTGTACCAAAAATGTACACACATTTTAAGAAAGGACAGACTGAATTGAAGTTGTAATACTCAATATATGCCAATAGCAAAAGATGAATACAAGTCACCTTGAGAACGTCTTGTTATTGCAGAAGTTACATCCGACTTGAGTATTACAAAGCTAATACAGTTTTTTCCTTTATTAAGATGTGCATACATGGCAGTGCCCATAGCTCAGTGGGTAGGGTGCCAGACACATACACCCAGCCTGGCGGGTTTGAACCTGACCCAGGCCCGCTATACAATAATCACAACTGCAACAAAAAAACAGCCGGGTGTTGTGGCCAGCGCCTGTAGTCCCAGCTACTTGGGAGGCTGAGGCAAGAGAATTGCTTAAGTCCAAGAGTTTGAGGTTGCTGTGAGCTATGACTCCACAGCACTCTTCCTAGGGTGACATAATGAGTCTGTGTCTCAAAAAAAAAAAGTGCATACATTTTTTGGCATCCTCCGTGTATTTTCATAGTTGAGGTTGCTTAGCATCATGGATACATGTCATGGTTTGGGTTCTCTGAGACAAAGATTTGAGTGCAGCTACTTTATTCAGGAGGTCTCAGGAAATTTATAGTAACTAGGAGGTGATACAAAAGAGGGAAGGCAACAATGAAGGGTTGGGTTTGTTATCTGGCAATTGACCATTGTGGGTAACTGAAGTGTGATCCCTCTCTGTAAATCTGCAGGGCACAGTGCTTCAAGGGATTTCTTTTGGAGTCAGGAGGTATTAGTATATCAACACTCATCAGTCAGGAATTGGACGCTGTTCCCGGTGGCAGCTCTGCCACTTCCCAGTTGACACAACCCCCCACCTCTTTGACTAAACGTTAGTGAGACTCGTCTGAGTTCCCCTTTTCCAGGCGTCCTCAAACTTTTTAAGCAGGGGGCCAATTCACTGTCCCTCAGACCGTTGGAGGGTCGGACTATAGTTTTAAAAAAAAACTATGAACAAATTCCTGTGCACGCTGTACATATCTTATATTGAAGTAAAAAAACAAAATGGGAACAAATACAATTCACACCAACGCATGTGACGCGCAGGCGGTAGTTTGAAGACCCCCGGACTAGACCTTCTTTTTGGCCCTTTCAGCCCAAGTTTAGCAAAATTTCCACTAAATCATTTTAATGAGAATTTTTTTGCCCCTCTCATATTTAATCAAGTTCCTTTTCCCCTCACCCTTGAAGCAAATCAAGTTCTTGGTATTCCATCTACTGACTCCCCACACTGCACACTGGCTATAAATCTCCAGCTGTCCCTTTTGCACTCAGAGTTGAATTTGACCGCCCTCTACTATTGCAATTGTCTTGACCACTGTAGCTTTAGATGTTAATAAAGTCTTTCTTGCCTGTTTAACTCTGTCCCATGCAATTTTTTCTTTGAAACAGGCATATCAGTCTAAGGTTACTAAGAAATTGTAGATGTTGACAGTTGGAAGTTGGGCCTTATGCATTAAAATTGTAAGAGCAAAAAGATCCTGGCAAGGAAGGAGACATTATCCTTTCCAGTAATGTGATAATTTTAAATATAGTGCTGATTCTTCTAATGTTACCAATTTCTGTAAACTTCACTTTTGTCTTATGTAAAATTAAGATAATAATGTCTATCTTTTAAGATTGTTGTGAAGATTAAATTAAACAATGTATGTGAATGCCAATCATCTAAAATTACTCTAGAATGCTTATTTTATCTTTAACAGATAAAGTTTGGAATTTTCCTTAAAGTTTGCGTGTAAATAAAAGATTGGAAAGTCAAATCAGATTCACATAAAGTATAGAGTGCATCAGTATTGAGTTTTACTAATAATTCATGGGAATGTGTAATTGTGAGGCACAGGAGAAACAGAACCCTGCGCCCCTCTACAGCTACTCAGGTCTCCATCTTACGTCAGTCACAGGTTCTTTGATCCAGAACAAAATGAAGTCTGTTCATGCATTTGGGACCCCTTAGATTCTTAATATCTTCAAAGTATGTTTTAGAGAATTGTATAGATTACAAACTTTTCTCTTGGGAGTCAGGTTTCACACCATAAGCAATCCTAAACCAGGGACGTGCTGTTAAGAGAATTCCATAGGTAAGGATGTTCCTTTTAGTACACATCCTTCATCTATCGGCCCTGAGATCTAGTTACTGTGCTTCCACGGAGGTGAAAGTGGTCACCTGCCTTCTTTCTTACTTCAGGAATATGACCATAACATTGAATTATTTTCATCACAATTTAAATGAAAAAAAAAAAAAGCTCTTCCTTTACTATAATTTATCTGGGTATGTTTCATTCATAGGTATGGTTACCTAGGAGTATCTATTCTACTCAACCATTGATATATAGGAAGGATTCAAACTTGTGCTGTTCTGATTGGTCAAAATGGCCTATCCCAAGCCCTAAGCTGGATGTCTCCCTCAAGGGTTTCTTTCAAAAGGCAAGTGAGGAGTGAAGTCAGGGAGTGGGAAGGGTGGGGGTCTGGGGGATTAGGGCTGTGGTTCTGACTAAAGTTTATTTTGGCTCTGGCCAGAGGACTGCTCTAGCTTGCAGATGAAACAGGATATTGTCAAGAGCTGTTCTCCCTGCCTTATCTCCCCAGGACTCAGGGCGCATAACTGCTCTGTCCTACCCTGCTATGGAAGCCTGGCTATACTTTCAAATTTATAGCATGTCCACCAGTAACAGGGAGTTCAGCTTATGTGGAGAGCTATAATACTTATTATACAGTTTTATTTCGCAAATTCATTCACATGGCAAATATTTCAGTTTCCACTATATCTTAGGCATTATTTAGGTGCCAGAATAAGGGTAACAAAACAGTCAATTTGCCTACTCTAATGGAGCTTATATTTTGATGAAGGTGGTATAGGTGTTATAAATAATACACAACTCAATGGGGAAAAAAAAGAAAGATATAGTATTGAATGCTGGAAAAAGAATTAAGCTAGGATGTTGTAACGATGAATTACTGGTGGCTACTTTAGAATAGATGGCTAGGGGAGAAGTCTCTGAAGTGGTAACAAAAAGCTAAGATCAGATTGATAAAAGGCATCCAGCTAAGTGGAAAAGTGAACAACTCAGAGCATTTTGAGCAGTAGATGGGAGGAAGGCCCTAGGGAGGCATGCTCCAGGGACAGAGAAGGTGGAACTGGCTGGATGGCAGGAAGCCAAGAGAAGAGATCCATAAACCCAGAAAGACATGCAGAACCTAGTTCACATTGGGCTTTAGAAGCCTCGGAAAACTTGGATTCTTCTTCAGCACGATGGGAAACCACACTGCAGTAGGGGCTGCATTTTAAAATGATGCAGCTTTGAAAAGATCAATCGGACTGCTATGTGGAGAATGGAATATTGAGGGTGTCAGCTGAGAATTGAGTTTGGCTGCATGTAATAGAAAAGTCAATAAAGCAGCTTCAACAAGATAGATTTTTTTTTTCTTTTTCTCATAGAACACAGCATCCAGAGGTAGGTAGGAATCTGAACTACTGCAGATGTGTTTGCCCTTTCTCCACGGTTGATATTAGTCCCAGATATCAGGCTGTTAAAAAAATCTAAGTACAGAGAAAAAGGAAGACCAAAGGATGAAAAGGCCTTCCTTAGCTGAACCATGTTCTTTTAAAGCAGTTTATTCAGAAATCTCACTTAGAAATACTGATTTACAACTTATAGGTTAGTATTATGTGCATGGCCAACACACAAAGAAGACAAATGTTCTTGAGTTTTGCATAAAAGACATCACTGCCTCCATCAAAATTGTGGTCACTCATCTCAGTTTCTTTTATTACCTGTAAAATAATAACAACAACACAACAACAATAATAGTAATAATTATAAATAGTTACTTCATTATGGTGAGATTAAAGGTCTAAGTGAGATGATCCAATGGGAACATGTAGCCCAAAGCCTGGCATGTAGTAAGTATTCAGTAAATGCTATTTATTAGAATGTAAGCTTCATGAAGGCACCACTCAAATCTGTCTCAGGTAAGCACTCCATAAATATTTGTTGAATGTTGAATAAATAAATGAAATTCTCATGGAGTTTACAGGGTCTGACTGTGGTTGTCCCACAGTGAGTAGCGTGTATACGTTTGTGTTAAAAATAAATACATGAGGGGAAAAAACACCACCAGAGTGCTTTACAAACATGTAATTAACTAAGCCCAGATTAAGCTCACATTGCATTCTCTGGATTTTTGGAAGAAAACTCATTGCTGGTAATGTTGTCCTTGGAGTATTGCCAAGATTCAAAAACATCAATTTGCTTCAAATGATGCTCTGTGAAGACAGGATAATGCAGAAGAAGAAATAACTTAACTGTTAAAATTTAAGAAGTTTGAGTTAGTTTAAAGATAGAAATGAAAGCCTCTATATTGTTTGGGATTTTTTTACTTTCAGGGAATAATTTACAATCATCTGAGAAAAAATAATAGCTGATCTTAGTTAGTCCTTTTAAAGTGGTGAATTAACATTCCAAACAAGTGGATATTTTTTATGAAATATATTAATAGCTCTTTAGTTATCAAGACATTTTTATGAGGTCTTAATTTCCTGTATGTTTTTTACAGCTACATAAGGAGGGCTTCTGGCCATTTGATAGCTTTTGTATATCTAAGTCTAAATTTCAAGCCCTATTACTTTAGTTTCACTCTTTTCATTGTTTCATGCCATTACAAATTCATCTTACAGGAATAAAATTGACAGTCACTGGACAACTTCAAAACAATTACCTTTTTAAAGCCCAATAGTACATACAAGTTTCTGAAGCAGAGAAACAAAGGTTTAAGCATTTCTATCTTTTGGGTAGAACCATAAAGTCAGGCAAAGGAAGCTCTTGAAGGTCTTGCAAATGTATTTAGATACTACTGTTAACCATAAGGACCCATGGAAAAGATTATGAGAAGGGATATAATGTGTTTTGAGTTTTGAGGTTAGAAACATATAGTATGATTCTGCCTGGACACCGGAGGATGATGAATTGAGGCAGCCATGTGATAGAAGAGGCAGAAGTAACAAAAATAAGATATTGAGCTGTTCAAGATTCCTGTAGCTCTGACTCAGAACACCAGCAGGGTAGATGCTTGTGAGTGAATCAGTTGAAGTTTGGTTTTAATAGTGGAATCAATAGTACTGAACAGAAATTGCATATGAAGAAATAAGGAAGAGGAGGAAAGAAAGACGTGTTCTGGTATCTGCAGAAAACAATTAAAATTGTGCCATTAACTTGAATAATAAAGATAAGAGTAAGTTTGGGAGAAAGATGATGAGTACATTTGGACATGTGAAGCATCTATTGATGTCCACAAAAAGTTGAGTATACCGTGTTCTAAAATTCAAAAAACTGAATTCAAATCCAAAAGATTAAACCTGAAGGGATCGTCCGGCCGAAGTGACAGAAGGATTGGCCTGTGCAAATCTGTAGGCACACAGAACAGTGGGATGAACGTGGGAAGCAACAGGGGGGTCGGTATCAAAGGCTTGTATGTGAGACTGAAGAGACAGGCCAAGTTCCAATTTGAAAGGGAATTGGATATGTCAGCTACACCCATCAGGTTGACTTTTTATCTTGCAATTAATGGGGAACTATTAAACATTTTTAATGGGCAGTGATATGATACTATCAAGCTGGTGGCATTTATGATGGATGGAATGTGGGCAGTCTGGCTGGAAAGAAGGAGACTAATTAGGAAGCTCTTGCAATCACTTGGTGAGAGATAATGAGAGTGTTTACCAAGATAGCAACAGTGAGGAAGGCTGTGAGGACACGGAGTGGAGATATATTTAGATCTGGTTGGCTACAAGGGCAGAGGAAAGTGAAGGTTCAAGGATGATGCCCAGTGTTTTCATTTGGGTGACTGGAGGAATAAATCTCAACATAAACAATGGTGAAAAATAATGGGGGACTAAAAAAAGAGAGAGAGGGACCCTGAAAAGACATGGGCAAATAATCAGAAGGGATGTGGAAGGAAAGTCGTGTGGGGTATACATCCAGGAAGAGAGTTCCAGGAAGTGGACGGCAGTGCGACACGCTTTTAGCAGCCAAGTAAGCGAGAAACCAAAAATTTCCCCTCGGATTTAACGACCAAGAAGTTCAGTTTATGGGTGAAAGTGGTTTCAGTGGAGTGGGACGGACAGAAACCAGACTGCTGTGGGAGGAAGACGAAGGGAGGGAGTGGCGATAGTCTAGACACCTTCTTCAAAAAGCTGAAAAAATAATAGAAGAGAGAGAGAGAAAGAATAAAATGAGCCTACACAACAGATCCAGGTTTTTTTGACTGGGGTGATAGGACACATATAAGCCTACATATATCTATCCATGTAACATGTCTATGTGCATATACGTGTGAATATATGCACACACATGGGACCGATCATCCCCTCATCCAAAAATATGTATGCTAATCCCTATTCTTCTACAGATTTAATTTAATCATTAAACAGCCTGTGTGAACAATTTTAAATTACAAAAAACAAAATATATGATATGAAACATCATCATTTAATGTATTTGTGAACGATTTGCATAAAGAGGATTACAAAAATAATATTAAGTACCAAACAATAATTATATTATTACTTTTTTACTTTTTAGGATATTGTAGTTAAATTACTTTGCTTTGTCAATTAAAAAAGGAAAGAATAAAATTCTGCTTAAGAAGAGGAAGTCCTCTCCCACTGCTTACATATTCCATATGTTATTTAGTCCTTAGCAACTGGATAATTATTTCCAGATTCCTATTTAGCCTCTGAAGGCCTCTGGAATGTTTACTTTTCAGGGGCTTTTGTCTTATTGTTCTGGTGCTAAGTATGTGTTTAGAGTGGGATTTTGGATATTCAGGATTAATATTAATGAAACAGCAGAGTCCTCACATCAAGCCAAACAAATCCACAACAACTTCATGGCTTAATAAAACAAAAATCTTTTTGCCTTGTTTGAAAAGTGGGAATATCAGCCAAGCTAGAAGGAATGTAGTTCTTCCATGTCTATATTCTTAACTATCTCTCAAATGCTTTATTTTTTCGTTAATTCATCCATCACACAGTACTTATCACCGTTCAGATGCTAGGAGACACCTCAAAACAACACATAGAAAAATCCCTTTTCTCTATAGCCTTTAGAATTTCTTAATCACAAATGAGTTGCCTAACTCTAAATCCTGCATGGATGAAGTGCAGACCCCACTTGAACTCAGGTGTCCAGACTAACCCCTGCCAGGCTCTGCTTCCCACGCTGGCTCACAACTAACTCCCTCTTCCATACGGATAGGATACTGTCAACAAAAAATAGTTTAAGTGAGTTAGATTGAATTTAAAGGATTTATTCAGCTGATCCGTATCAGGACGGACTTGAAGATCAGCTGCTCCCTAACTGAAGCAGGATTGGAGATTTACGGGATGAGGAGAGCAGAGCTGTGGGTGTGCTCGGGCCCAGGTTAAGTTGTCTTCATCTTTAACTGCTGCAAAACATTCAGTCAAAATGATTGGGGATTATTCTGGGATCTTCATGCCTCCTTCTCGGGATCATTGGTTCAGTTCCTTTTTGGCAGCTGGCAGAACAGTCATTTAAGAGCTGTTTTTGCAACCTCTGCAGTTTTTCAAGGTTCAAGAAAGCAGAAAGGAGCAAGAAGACAAGGGAGGGGGAAGAAAGAAGAGAAACAGCAAAGGGGCAAGCAAGGGCCAAAATAAGAGAACCCAGGGTCGCTTTCAATCCTGTGACTGTGTCCTTTTCACTCCGGCCAGCCCGGACTCCTCTTGCTGGACAGCTTCTGGGTGCATGTGCCTGTTCTCCTGCTTGAGCTTCATTAGCCCTGACCCATCTCCTTAACCTTCTCTGCCCACTGTGCCATAGACATTAAGGTGACGTTCCGAAAGAGAAGAGAGGGAAGGGAAGAGAAAACACGATTGAAGGAAAGAAAAGAGAAGGGGGAAAGAGGGAAAGAGAACACTCAACTACTTCTTGTAAATTCTCACGCTACTGACATCTCTCTCTCATTTACAAACCTTCAACAGTGAACCCGGATTTTCACCATATGTAGTCACTTGTTAAAATCAAAGACTATGCAGTCAGAGAAATTCAGGTTTTAGTTCACTTATTACATGTATGCACTTGAGGAAAGTAATCTTTCAGCTTCATTATCAGTTAAATATATATATACACACATACATGTAATTGCAATAGTGAGATTTTTCATGTTATGTACAGAACTCCAGGTGTAACTTGCTTGCTCGAGAATTTTATTGGGTTATAGAGCTTGACTATTGGAAGGAAAAACTAGTGTTGGAAAGAATGGGATCCAAGAACGGGCTTCTCCTCAGGGCTTCATCTTGTTTACGTCCCCTTTCGTGTGTTGCCTTCATTCTCTCCTAGTGCAGCTGGGTTTTCCAAATGTGAAAGGGAATAGGACATAGATGAAGCTGTACCTCAGAAGCGCCAACACGAGAGATGGGTCTTGTATTTATCAGGTGCAGCAGGGAACCTAGGAATGGATGCAAGTTCTGTCTGTCCTGGGCCACTTGCCCACTCCCAAGTCAGTCACTATGCTCAAGTGATTACTCAGATGGGGCATTCTGTGTAAATTATTTCTGTGACGTTATCTACAGTAGCATGCTAGCCAAACAAAGACAATGGTTCCTATTCTCCTCATACAATTACTTTATGGATTAAGTTATTATAAAATTCAGTCAGTATATTAAGACACACACACACCTACCTCCTAGGACCCACTAGAGAGTAATCATTATCCTTAAAATTACTCTTGGGCTTTATTTCTTTGTATTTAAATTAAATGTAGGTGGATTGGTCATTTTTTCTGGCTTATTTCAATCACAACAATAATCTCATTTAGTAATTAAAATGCACATTTCAACGTAATATAGTATGAAATTCCAAAGTTAATGCAAGTCTAAAGGTTCTATGTATTATTTCCCTAAGACATGTGGATGGTATGTTTTCTCCTTAAATTTATTCTTCTCATGCACTCGCTAGGCATGGTGTCTAATTGTAGAATTTTACCTTAAGAGGGACAGAATAAGAGAGCATACTGGGAGGTTTGGTAGTCATGTGGTTGGGCACATAACTGGGGAACGTACAATAGAATCTCACAGGCTTACAAACTGTCAAAATGGATTTTCCCACACGATTTTATTGCAAATTCCTTAGGCAATTGTCTTCAAGAAACTTTAAGGTGCTATTCCACTGATTGAAGGAATGCATTCTCTGCCCAATTATTTTTAAGTTCCCTCCCGTTCTTCAAGTTTCTTAGTTGCCTCCCTCCCCGCCTTCCCTCCCTTCCTTCCTTCCTTTTTTTTTGACTAGACTATAGTGATGTCATTATAGCTCACTGCAACCTCAAACTCTCAAGCTCAAGCCATCCTCCTGCCTCATCCTCCTGAGTCGCTGGGACTACACCTGCTATTTTTTATTTTTAATAGAAATGAAGGTCTCGCTTTTGCTCAGTCTAGTCTGGAACCATGACTTCAAGTGATCCTCCTGCTTCTTCCTCCCCCAGTGCTAATAGAGACTGTACAGGCATGAGCCACAGTGTCTGGCCCTAGTTATCTTTCTGATGAATCACTTGACCCCTCCAAATGGCCTTCCTGAATGAGGTCCCTTTCCAGTGGGTCCACGTTGCTGGTTTCACATTTGATCCTCATTTGATCTGTGGGAAGAGTAAACTAAAACTAAATTAGAAATCTAATTTTAAGAACAGTATGAATGTGACTCTCATAAAATAATACAGTAAGCATTTGTGAGAGATTTATTTCACACATGAATAAAGGAACTACTGGGATGGTAAAGCCAATTTAAAGAATATTTGAAAAAGTAAGCATATATAGATACTGAAGAAAAATATCAGAAAATATTTGGTATAGAAATTTGATTAATATCCTCATGATCAATAAAACTATAACTTTGGGGGTTGTCTTTTCTGGCAGAAAGAAAGGATTTGCATCTTTAGTGGCCAAAAATCTGCAGGTAAACATGTAACTTCATGGACTCTGGACCCTGACAGCAAACATCCTGTCCAGATAATTAAATAATGTTCCAGGACATAACACTGAAAGAATTTCCAGTTCTCCTTTTGCATTATTTCTAAGTTTTGTAAAATTTGTCCTGAAAGTCAGTTTATTTAGCTATTGCATATGGAAATGCAGCCCCATTTTTCTTTTTGTTTGCTGCCTCAGGAAATCTAGCCAATTTCTGCACTCTCACCTCCAGGAGCTCACATCACACTAAATGTCTTAGGAACTTTTCAATTGGCTTTGGGTGGAAAAAATTCCCTTTCTCTCTCAAGGGAGGTTAGAGTACCAAGGAGACTTCATACACTCTGGACCCTAACTTCAAGCAAACTTCAAGCTTCAGAAGAATTCTCCCATAACCTCTTCAGCCTTAGGGATGGGCGGAACAGCTCTCACCATCTTTCCCTTTGTCCTAATAGCATATTGTTCTAGGGTGTGGGAGTACTGGCTATCTGTTGTAATGCTCTTATCTTTTAGTGCTTCTAGTGAAACTTCTAGAAAATGAGGGTTGCATTTAACACCCTTGTATGCAAAACACTCAATACCCAGAGGAGTGACCTTGAGGCTGCTTTCTTCAAATCTAGGCCCCAGCCCAGTCCCACTTCTGTTCAGCATAGTGCCTGGTTAATACGTACTCCGTAAATGTTCATAATCTGAACTGTATTACTGTTACTGTCATTGTTATTGCCCAGAGAATAAACAGTTTACATTTTTTAACTTAGCACACATGACCATTTATAATCTCTTGTGAGATTTTCTTTTCATGCTTACCGTTAGGGTTTTATTTCTTCCAGGCTTGTCCCTTGTGCTCCAGCCTCACCAGAGCAGACCCATAGGTGTGAAGGTGAAGAGCATGTAGTTTGTGATCAGATCAGATGGGATTGAATCTGAATCAACTATGCAAATCATTACTTGGGATCTTGGGCAAATGACTCAACCCTTCACAGTTCCAGTTTTCTCCTATCTGAAATGAGGCTAATAGAGACTTCTTCATAGACTGTCACAAAATTAAAGAAAATAAGGGTCTTGCAATATTTAGTATAGAGTCCAAGCTCCGTGATGGCTGTCCTGTTTCTGACTCTGAATCCTTGTTTTTATTTACACGTTCTTGCTCTTGTATATGCTACTTCTGATTCAAATGCTTTGTTTAACTCTTCCATTCATAAGAATTGTACTGTATCTTATAAATACACCTCTAATGCCACTGCACTTCCCTTCTCTGTGATCCCACACAACCATTTAAATAACCTCTATCATCAAAAGTTATTTTTCAATTTCAAGCCTTCCTAGGAAGAATGACATTATATAAATGTGTGTATATTAGTGTCTACTGATATGAAATGTCTCCCCCCACTCACCTTAATTCATACAGCACTTTTTTTTTTAAACCCCCCCCTTTTTTTTTAATTGATTTTTTTTTCAGTTCGGCCAGGGACAGGTTTGAACCCGCCACACTCGGTATATGGGCCTGGCACCCTACTTGCTGAGCCACAGTCACCGCCAGCACTTTGTTTTTATGTGTCTTATTATCTGCATTTTTATAGTCCATCTTTTGTTGATAAGTTTTCATGTACTTATCTGCCTCTATATTGTCATATTGTATTTTGAGGACAGCTGCTCTATTTTATTTCTATTGATTTGTTTTGTAATGAGCTGTAATATGCATTTAATAAATATTTGTTGAATATAGATGTGTGTAACAATTTAAATTTGAAGATGATTGCCAAATTGTGTGCAAATTAATAATAATTCATGATAGATATCTTAAAAATATAACTGATTCTTTTAACACACATGAAATAGCCATCAGTTTATGCATTTTATTGTTGTAAGAGCGAATATATCACATTATGAAGTGTCCATAAACTATTTTAACTTTGCAGATGTGGACAATAAGGAATGGAAAGGTTAACTAAGTTGTTCAAAATAAATTATCTAGGTCATCAGTAAATACCAATGAGCCCAACTGGCTAAAATTTTTTTTCTCTTTCAGCTGATAAATAAAGTTAGCAATAACTATCCAGATAAGATTTAAGACCTGTTATAGACCTATATTTTTTGTTATATTTTAGATAGATCACGTCTTTTATCATTTCTATTTGATTTTAATTGATCTTTGATAGCTTTTTTTCTTTTTTTTATTAAATCATAGCTATGTACATTAATGCAATCATGGGGTACAAGGTTCTGGTTTTATATCCCATTTGAAATATTTTCATCAAACTGGTTAACATAGACTTTACCACATTTTCTTAGTTATTGTGTTAAGACATTTATACTCTACACTTAGTAAATTTAACATGTACCTTTGTAAAGCGCACCGTAGTTGTGTTTCCACCAATTACCCTCCCTCCACCCATCCTCCCCCTGTCCTCCCCTCCCTCTCCTCTTTCCCCTTCTTCTTGGACTATAGTTCGGTTATAGCTTTCATATGAAAACTATAAATTGGTTTCATAGTAGGGCTGAGTACTTTGGATACTTTTTCTTCCATTCTTAAGATACTTTGCTAAGAAGAATATGTTCTAGCTCCATCCATGTAATCATGAAAGAGGTAAAGTCCCCAATTTTCTTTAAGGCTGCATAATATTCCATGGTGTACATATACTAGAAGTTATTGATCCGTTCATGGGTCAATGGGCACCTGGGCTCCTTGAATGACTTATCAATTATGAATTGGGCTGCAATAAACATTTGGGTACAAATATCTTTGTTATAATGTGAGTTTTGGTCTTCTGGATATATACGTAGTAGAGGAATTGTAGGATTGAATGGCAGGTTTATTTTTAGATCTCTAAGTGTTCTCCAAACATCCTTCCAAAAGGAACGTATTAGTTTGCTTCCCACCAGCAGTGTAGAAGTGTCCTCTTTTCTCCACATCCACACCAACATCTCTGGTTTTGGAATTTTGTGATGTGGGCTAATCTTACTGTAGTTAGGTGATATCTCAAAGTAGTTTTGATTTGCAGTTCTCTGATGATTAAGGATGATGAGCCTTTGGCTAACCTAACCAGAAAAAAAAAAGAGTAAAATCTCTAATTTCATCAATCAGAAATGGTAAAGATGAAATAACAACCGACTCCTCAGAAATTCAAAAATCCTTAAGGAATATTATAAAAAAACTTTATTCTCAGAAATACAAAAATCTGAAGGAAATAGACTAATACTTGGAAGCACGCCACCTTCCTAGGCTTAGCCGGAATGAAGTGGAAAAGTTGAACAGGCCTATACAAGGTCTGAAATAGCATCAATTATACAAAATCTCCTTAAAAAGAAAAGGCCAGGACTAGATGGCTTCACATCAGATTTCTGCCAAATCTTTTAAGAGGAACTAGTACCTATATTACTCCACCTTTTCCAAAATATAGAAAAAGAAGGAATACTACCCAACACATGAAGCAAACATCAACTTGGCCCCCAAACCAGGAAAATACCCAACAAGAAAAGAAAAGTTTAGACCAATATCACTAATGAATATCGATGCAAAAATATTCAATAAGATCCTAGCAAATAGTGAGTCTTTAAAAATGCAAATATCCTTTCTCTGCTCAGAGTTCATCCGTGGCTTCCCAAGTCACTCAGAATAAAAGCCAAAGACCCCTCAATGGCTATAAAATGTCACCTGCCTTGGTGTTTTCTTTGCCTCTCTACCTTGTTTCCCTTTGTGCTCCCTGGCCATCCAGCCACTCTGACCTTCCTCAACTCCTTTAAACTTGGCCAGTGTTCTTCATCTCTAGGGCAGTTGAACTTACTGTTGCTCTAGATATCTCTGACTTACACTCCAGCTATTTAAGGTGGATGGTCAATTCTCACCTTCTGAGTGAGGCCTCCTGCATCACCCTCTTCAGCATATGTCCCATTTCCTACCTCATTCACTAGAACAAAAGGTCCATGAGGGCAGGAATGTTTGTCTGTTTTGCTGTTTGCTGTTGTACCTCCAGCCTATGCATAGCACTTGGTAGACAATGCACGTTCAATATATTGGCTGTTCTCAAAATGTGGAGCTAATAGTATCTGAATAACCTGGTCACTTTTCAGAAATGTGGCAGAAATGCCAATGTTTAGATCTGAGACTCTGGGCCTGGGATCCTGTGATCTGTTTGACAAGCTCTCTGGGTGAATCTTACTTATGCTAATGCTTGAAAATCACTGTGATGAATGAGAACAAAAATAGGAAAATGTCTATTCTTATTACCCTTTAGACAAATATAGCAATCATAGCAACTTTGGGGTTAAAATGTCATGCAAATGAATGAATAAAATCACTGGGTTGAATTTGTTTTTATGATGTGATTTATAATAAATCTAATAATATAAAGTTATTGTCATTTAGAAGATGAAAATTATATGTTTACCCTAAGCCATGAATCCAAATGTATTGAAAAGTGGTAGACTTAGATAGTAATAAATGAATCTGCAGTATTAATTTATGGTTTTCATCCAGTTTTAGTTGAAACTTCTCTTTAAAAATAAACTGTTCCAAGAACTTTGTCCTATAATTTCAAAATTTAACAAAGCTTTTGTGAATCAATTTACTTTCCTTGGCCTTTCCCTATTCTTAGACCTTCAACTTTCATTTTATTAGGTTAAATGGCTCTGCGCTCTTTATACACAATCACATTATATATAAGTATCTACTCCACATTCGATGACTGGGATACGCTCTCTGACCTTAATGAGATAGTGCAGAGAGCACATAGTCATCCCTTGGTATCTACAGGGGATTGTATACAGGCCCCCTGAAAATACCAAAATCTAGGGATGCTTAAGTATCATATATAATGGCATATAATATTTGCATATAATATACTCACATCTCTTGTGTACTTTAAATAGTCTTTAGATTGCTTATTTACTTAATAAAATGTAATGTTTTATGAATAGTCATTATGCTGTATTACTTTTTGTTTATATTATTTTTATTGTTGTGTTTTTGTTTTTAATGTCTTTTTAAATATTGGTTGACTGTAGGAGGGTTGACTGTATTTCAGTTCGTGAAATGTCACATATGCTGTGCTTCTAAAGCAAGCTGGGCTGGGTGCAGTGCCTCATGCCATAAGCTTAGTACTTTGGGAGGCCAACGCAGGAGGACTGCTTGAAGTCAGGAATTTGAGAGACCCTCTCTCTACAAAAAATAGACAAATTATCTGGGGTTGGTGGCCTATAGTCCCAGCTATGTGAGAGGCTGAGGCAGAAGAATTGTTTGAACCCAGGAATTTGAGGTTGCAGTGAGCTCTGATGATGATGCCACAGCACTCCAGCTTGGGCAACAGAGGGAAAGTGTTTAAAAAAAAAAATCTGATAATTCCAACTTCCTCTCTTCCTGTCTATGTACGAAGTCATTATAATCCTGTCTAGGATGACCAAGTGCCTCTGCTAGCTCAAGATGTCCATACTTTGTTCATGCTTCATCACTACTGAAAGTGTCCTACCTAGTTGGATGATACATTATATGGTGATCTAATCTTCGTGTGTATTTGTGGGCACATATACATATGTATCTACATTTATCATGGTCTACATTTTTACATAATATGATTACACATCATAATTATACAGATTATACAGTACATAATATATGAAGAACGTTGGATAATATTGTACTCTATATTGAAAGTTTGCCAAAAGAGTAGAGTTGGGGTCCTGTTAACATACAAACACAATAAGGCATAATTATGGAAGATGATGAATACAGTAATTTGCTTACTTATAGAGGTCACTTTACTATGTAGAAGTATATAAAACATCATAGAATGCACCTTAAGTATATGCAATAAAAAGATATTTTTATAAATAAAATTTATAATAATAAATACACAGAATGAAAAGAAAGATATTGAAAACCAGGGTTATATTTATCTCTGATTTTCACATTACCTTTGAAAAAGTCATTCAAGAAAATCTAGATATTATTCCTTTTAATACTACATTGAAAAAGGAAATTTTTTAATATAAGGTTTGTGGAAAGGAATGCCTTATGGCCTTACGTGTTGTACTAAGACCTTTCACTTATTAACACAATATTTTATTTGCAGTAGATTTCATTAAAGCCTCTTCCAGTTCTAATACCGAATGCCAGTATCAATTACCATAGTTGCTATTTTTCAGTGTGTACTGTCAAAATGATATTATGATGTTACTACAAGAGAAGAAAATAACATTGTAATAAGATTACTTTTTTGTAAGTAGCTGATTTTTTTTCTTTTACTGAGCCTGCTAATCCTATCATTTATTTGACATTATGAAGCTATAACCTCAGACCTAATGACTTAAAGAAAGCCAACAGATATGTGCAGTAATTATTTGGGTGTATAACTAGAATTTCTGGGTCAGGTTCTATTGACTGGTGCTCCACCAGAGTTTATGTTTTGCATCATATTTATAGGCCAGACTAAAAATGTGTTGATATGTAGGTTGCAAACAAAGTTGAGAAGATAAATGCATTTATGTCACTGAGGAAATACACTTATAAGCTTAAGTGCTTTTTCTTCCCTTTAGAAATTCAGAACTTATGTGAAAATTATAAACATTACTATGAACCAGATGTTGTCACTAGATGACCACTCCTTTTCAATGGCTTTATATCACCTGGATTTTAAAAATTTCAATTGCTCTTGCATACTAATTTATTGAGGACTTAAAGTTGTTGAATGGAATGATGCTTTAGGCTTTACTATCATATATCCTTTCAATTTCTAAAAATGCAGGAGTGCCCTATCGGTAAAATGATCTGTACTGGGACTTCCACACAATTTGATTATATAATCAATTACATAGTTCATCCAGACTATTCGGGTCCTTATAACAAAGATATTTGTTTACTTGATTCATTCTCATAATTGTTTCAATTCTTTATTTGGTCTATATAATCAGCCCATTTCTGGCAGTCTGTTCATTATAGTTGTCCTGGCATCTATTCTGACTGCCATACCCAGAAGCAGTCTGTGGCATTCCGCATGTATAACAAAAACAGCTGGCATAAACACACTGACCTTCTCATGACACCCCATGTAGGCGGTTTGTATACATAATCATGGCCGCAGCCTGCTTGGCTTGTTCAAGGTCATGTAAAAAGTGTGGGTTTCATTACAAGTTAAAGTCCCTTCAGTTTCTAGTCTGGGGTTGATCTTACAAAAGCCAATCAAACTACTTTTTTTTTTCTTCAGTAAATGCTATAAAAGTAGTTTCAATTTTGTAGAGGGCATTATTTTTATGAAGAGAAAAGTCACATCTGTCTAAGGGCACTCTCTTTAACAAGTTGCTTTATAACTAGGATAATATATATTTTTAAAAGCTGTTTTTTTCTGAGCCAGAAGGTATGCCATGTCCAACAAGACGGCACGTCTTTATGGAGGGTCAATTTTACTCTATTGCTTAGCAGAAAATATTTTAAGACAAAACAAATATAATATTTGAGTAGCATACAAAATCCAGATGCAGTTTTAAAAACATGAGCCTTCAAGAAGTTAAATCTTGAGAGTCTGGTTTTAGGCTGAATAGTCAGCCACTTTAGGGTTAGAAGTTTCTTCTATTCTGGGTACCAATTATGGGTATTCTGGTGGAAGAGTTTGAGACTGGCAAATTTCAATGTCAGAGATTTTTTCCATCTTATTTAGTAAGTTAGATGCTTTTGCATGTTACATTTACTCTGTCAGAGAGAAGGTAGCCCTAAATAAAAATCATTCCCTGTCCTTATTGGAAAAAAATCTCAACTGTTTTCTAACCTATTAAAAATAGTCTTTTCAGAGTAATTTAAATATACATGAGGTGTCCATAAAATAGTCAACTATTTTCAATTGCACACCCACTTTATGGACACCTATATGTGTTATATATATGTATATGTATATACATACACACATATATACACTTAGATATCTCTATATGAATGAAAGCTTACTACTAGCTATATTGTATGGGTTTTGGTTCAGCATTTAAAAAGAAAAAAATTCCAAGCCAATAAACCTTATAGTCATAGTCTTCTTCTTCTGAACTTGAAGAGGGACTGTGTATCATACACAAATGTAAAAGGATTTTAAACACAGTTAATGCTCAGTAAGCTTTTCCAGATAGGTACATTGTGGAATAGAGGCCTGAGACCTGACTCTTAAGTCTTATAGATTGAATTGCTTAAAGGCCTCTTAAAGTCTACACTCTGGGTTATATTTAGTTTTCAGAAAGTAAAGCACAATTTTGAGAACTTCAGATGCAATTTTTACAATCTCTCTCTGTCTCGTGGATAGTCTACTAGAGGGACCATTCCAAGTTCACTTTATTTACTGGAGAATTTCTTAAGATGTTTAGAGAAAAAATACTCATTTCACTGTTATTTCTAAAAATGCATAGATGATTTCGTTGTTTTGCTTCTCACCTATAATTCTAACAGATACAGATTTTTGAAACTCTAACGCACACTTCCTCTGATGTACCTTTATTAGAACAAATACTCACATTTGTTTTCTGAGTAAAACTATTGGAACTTAATACTCCTATCTTCAAACTGCCCACTGAAATAAACCAGATAATTGGTACCATGGAAATTCAAGATATTAAAAAGCTGCAACCTTTAAGCTTGGGAATTTTGAGAGATATAAATACAATAGCCGAGAGCATTTTTAACCATGGACTTTTTTCCCTTTATACTTAGATACTTATAAGGTTGTTGAGTTGCTCTCCTGTGGTCCATACTAAAATGTGTATGTTTCAGAGCCACACAATTCACATTTCATGCCTTCTCTCCTCTCGTTTTCTCAAATGCATCCATATTTGTAACCAGCTTCTGATTCCAGTCCTAGGCAAACAAGCAAGCACACTTTCTGAGGAGTGGTAGCAATTCTACACCTATTTGTTTCTGTAATTTGTTTGACAGGGAGACAAAAACATGCATTTTTTAAAACATAAATCTCCTCAGATTGATTTAGCATTCTGGGATAATTTCCTCTCTGTATCTCAATCTTTGTAATCTCAGAAAAGTGACTTCATTATTTTCAGTCTTCCTATCTGATACAGAAGTGATATTGTGTATTTCTGAGGGAAAATAATGCCTTTTCTATTACGTTAGATTGTTCAGACTTATCGAAAAAACATGGGTTCTTGTTACATCATCACTCCAAACATTGCCAGTGCCATGGCTATTCTAATTAGCAGTAAATCAAAGTCCTTTCTTTCTGATAGAACAGGACTGCGAAATAAATTGTGTTTGGGTGAGCTGTATCAGCAAGCATCGGTGATTAGAAGCACGGTCTGACAAGTTTATTAAGACTGAGTGGGGGGAGGGGATCTACATTTTCCATGCTTTTCCTGTTGACCACTGTTTCCTCATATGAAATTCACCGTAATTGACATCCAACTGGTAATACACAGGATACTTTTGTCTACATATCTGAAGGTGCTTTTCCTTTTTTGTAATCTAATGAAGTAGGACTTTCACAACTGAATCAAAAGGAACACAAGATCATAGCAACAAGAAACAACTAAAAACATGAAAATAAGTGGGAAAATACTGTGCTCCTCTGGAGAAACTGGAAAGCTGATGTAGATTACTCTTAAAGCACAACATAGATTCAGACAAAACTGTACATAATTAGGCTCATGTACCTAGTTTTTCTAGCTAGAGTTGCCAAATTCATGAGTTGAACAATTCTCCCATTTATTTTAACTTGTGTTGGAGAGATCCCAATCTATAAAACATCCTAAAAAATAATTTTTGGTTTGCTCAGCTCTTCTAGGTAAATTATGGTTTATTATAAATCTAAATTTCAAAATTATGAGCAAAAGCGATAATGCATGAACACTATTGATAAGCATAGAAATCATTAGTGTTTAGTAATTAAGAAGTGATTTGCAAGAAGTCAGAGAACACATGTCATTGGTCACATCAGCTAAGTGACCACACAGTGACTCAGTGGACAGCTGAGAAATACTTGGTAGACTTACTTAAGTCTTTTCTGTCTTTCTTTTGCTTTGAAAAAAAAATTTGTTTTGAGACAGACTCTCACTTTGATGCTCTTGGTACAGTAGTGCAGTGGCATCATAGCTCCAACAACCTCAAACTCTTGGGCTCAAGTGATCCTCTTGCCTCAGCCTCCCAAGTAGCTGGGACTACCAGTGCCTGTCACAAGGCCCAGCTATTTTTAGAGACAGAGTCTCCCTCTTGCTCAGGCTGTTCTCAAACTCCTGAGTTCAGGCAATCCATCCTCCTTCATCTCCCAAAGTGCTGGGATTATAGGCATGAGCCACTGCACCCAGCCACTTAGCTTTGAACTCTTTATCAAACTCTAAGTACTGTGGCCTACAACCACCCTTCTCAATGGTTTTCAACCCAGGTACATATAAACTTAACCTGAAGGAATTGAAAATACTTTTGTTTGGGGGGCACTAAAATAGCTAAAGGAGTAGGGTGGAGGTGAGAGCCAGTAATTGGTATTTTTAAATTAACCCCAAACCACTGGCCTCCATGTTCTGCTTGTCTTTTCTTTCTTCTCTTCCCACCATTCTCTCATCTACTTGTTAACCTCGAGCCCCACTTCCCTCTCCTCTTAAAAATCACTGAAATTATTCCCATTTTGGTGCCTTTGGTTTGCTTTTCTCTTTGGCTGCGATTCCCTTTCCCTGGGTCTTTCTTTACCTGGCTATTTTTCCTTCTTGATCTTCAGGGGTCTGCTCAAATATTACTACTTCCAAAAAACTTCCCCAAGTACTCCCCAATCCTAAAAAAGTCACACTCAATCACATTATCCTGTCCATATTGCAAGAACCTTGTAATTCTTCACCATTGCCCTAGCACAATGTGTAATGGCACATTGCAGATAACTAATAAAGTCATTCATTTTAGCAAATATTTATGAAGCATCTACTATGTTCCAGGCTTTGCTCTAGGCAGTAAAAATAAAACAATGAATAAAATAGATGAATTATATGAACAAATAAATAGCATGTAACTAAGGTTCCCTGTAGACAGGTTCTAGATAAATTCATTTATAACAGGGTATATTTTTGGTGTCATTGAATTTACACACAAGCAAATTAATCCACTTGATACTGGAATTTCAGGTTCTTAGTCTCAGGCGATTCGAAGAAGGAATCGAAGGACCACAAGAGTAGTGGTAAGTCAGGATTTATTTACAGGAAAGAAGGATAGTGGTAGGTCAGGATTTTATTTACAGGAAAGAAGAATTATAAGTAGAGGAAAAACTAAACCTCCAGGCAAGAGGACCTAGGAGGGAAACAGGCAGCTCTTCCTATTCCCTCTTTGGGGTCCAGCCGAAGTCTACTTCTGAGGGAAACAAGCAGCTCTTCCTGTTCTCTCTCCGATGTCTGCTTCTGAGCTCTTTTCACTCCACCGTTCTACCGAAGTCTGCTCTGGAAAGGAACAGGCAGCCTTTTCCCTGTTCCCTCTCCGATGTCCAACCGTCCAGCCGTCCAGCTGAGTTCTGCTTCTGAGGGAAACAGACAGCTCTCCCTGTTCCCTCTCCGATGTCTGCGTCTGAGATGTTCTGTCTTCTAAGTCCTGCTGCGGTCTCTCACACTGAGCTCTCTGTTCTGTGGGTTTATATGGAATTTTTTAGGGGTGGGTCTTCATCAGTTATCTAATGAAGACCCGGGCCCTGGAGACTGACAGGTTATTGACCAGTCAGATGTGCACGAGGAGCAGACAGCAAGGCGCCAGTGTTTTCCGCACAGGTGGTTGTTTCTTTTTCAAGCCGGTTTCTCCATCCGTCACAGCATCAGCACCGCCAGGGCCAAGGCAGCGGTTGTAGAGCTGTCTTCTCCTGCATCACAATTACACATATTCAGAATGTATAGGACTGCAGCTTAAACTACTGAAGGAAATGCAAGGCCTGCCACCATTGAACCTAGATCCTACCTACTGCTGGCTCTAACAGCACATCACGGCTGTGATGAGATATTAGACAAGGCATGGAATATGTGGTTATTGGGAGCACTGTGCTTGGAAGCAACTGGTTTCCCAGATGGGCAGCACTTATAATTTACTCATCTTCTCTCTCAGTGTAGGCAAGCCTAGGATGCGAGTAATAGTAAGGCACTGTGTCATTAATTGGGCTGAGGATTAAATAAGGCAAAAAATGGAAATTAAAAAATTCACATAATGCATTTTAATTAATAAAAGCTATAGTTACAGTAATTCTCTTTCTGTTCCTCCTCAGCTTTGATTTCCTCATCTGTGAAACAATGAATTCAGACTAGCATTTCTGACATCTTTTTCAGAGCCTATATTTTCAAAATATTCTGGGCCTGTTAGCCTTCCTGCTTGCACTGGGATCCCTGACAGTGAACACTTTCTGCACTTTTAATAAACATATATTCTAGAAAAATATAATGACTTGTTGCAGCTCTTTGGGCTTTTCTATTTTCAGATTCTGGGGATTATTCAGGAGAACAATGATGGGATACTCTGTGGTTTGCTGCTCATGGTTTTGGGGTTTGTTTTTGCCTTGTTTTACCTTGTCTATCTTCTGCTTTCATAGCACATTTTTATTTTACTCTAAGCATATGCAATGGTTAAGCCTATTTATTTATGTTCTGAATGCATAGTTTCAGCTCCATGGAATTTGTGAGCCCACCCCTCATTACATTGCTTCTGACTTTGAATGATGGAGGAAATAGCTCTGGATGGGTAGCCAGTCAGTCTGATTAGTCCGTTGGGTGCAGGCTCCCTGGTCACTGGGATCACTCACGCCTAATGCTTCTCTAATTATAGACATGTCTCATTCCTGGCTATTTAACGGCCTCACCACAGGGAGTGACTCCACATCCTGACTGGGAGCCTACCTTCATTAGCTTAAACTGTACATCATAACCTTCTAGTTTTACAATAACCCAAGGGGCCCTCCTTCCCAGAACTGTGGCAGTGTGACAATCTTAGTATTTGAACATGGAGACAGATAATAAGAATTTATGACTTCCAGCTTTAAAATGAAAAAGGCAAGGCTCTGTATGATAAGATTATAAAAGAAGCTGTCTATGTCAATTGCAGAGAAGACACAGGGATTTTGTTCTACCTATGTCCTCCTTAAAAGTGACCCTTTCTTCCTAAGTTAAGCAAGGCCTGTGTGTAGCATGGTGCTATTGAACTTGAATAACCATGGAGACTTTGAAAAGCAAACATGCCTGTTCGTAGACTTAATACTGATTCAAGGTTTAATACATCTAGAAATAAAAGAATTATCTCTTGCCTTAGACTAGAACTTTCATGTCCTTATTTGAGTTTTATCTTTCATTTACAGCCGTATGTGCCTTAATGATGGGGACACATTCTGACTAATGTCCTTAGATGATTTCATTGTCATGTGAGCATCGCAGAGCGTACTTCCCCAAAACTGGAAGGTGTAGGCGACACAAAGATGGGCCATACGGTACCTGCCATCGCTCCCTTCCACAAACCTGCACAGCACGGTACTGTACTGAACACTGTAGGCAACCACAGCACAGTGGTGGCTATTTGTGTGTCTCAACACATCCACACATGAGAAAGGCACAGTATTGTAATCTTATGGGACCACTGTGGTATACATGGCCTGTCAAAGACCAAAATGCATTACGCAGCACATGATCACCTTTGCTGTCTTTTATAGAAAACCTTTTTATGCTGAGCCCTGTACCAGGAGCTTTAGATGTCTGTTTTCCTCCCAGATATTCCCCTAAACATGGCAAGGTAGGTTGTATCCATATATATATATATATAAGAAAAAACTAAGGCTCAGAGACGTTTAGGAAAATGTCAAGGTCACACAGTTTATGGCAAGGCTGGGATTGGGACTCTTTGCCTTATTGGATTCTACCCTGTCCTCTTTCTCCATCCACTTTGGCTCCTTTGGGCTTTGCTGCCTAACACTGACGAGGGCAGAGGGCTTGCTTCTGTGCTTTGATGGACATTTGGTCTGAAGCTTTTATTACAGCAATACCATAACTTTCATAACAATAATAAAATAACAATAAATGATTTCTGTTGAATATTTATTGTGGATCATACTCATAATACTCTCATTTCATTTTTAAAATAATGCTTCTGTATTTATTGTTGGGTGAGGATCTTCAGGCCTAGAGAAGTTGCATGGAGGATGCACGGTCCCTCCTGAGGATGGCGCTCCCTTTCAGGACATTGCCTTTCTTGGCAGCATTGAAACAGGTACATTACATTAAGATGTATTTTAAATGGTCCTCCTGATCCCACAGGGAGATCCTTAAGAACAGAGACCGCAAACCAGTATAGTTTCCTTATTGATTAGAACTGTGTGTGGTCCATAATAAGCATTCTGGAGATATTTATTGAATGATGATGAGTTTTAGTTACATTTGAGTCAGTCATGAGGGAGGTCATGAACTTGTTTGTTGAATAAATCTCAGAGTGGAAAAAAAACTACAAGGGTGTGTAGAAGCTGATGCACAGGACTTGAATGTACTACTAAGTCATATATTATAGAATCATTGCTTGATATACTGGTTTTTTATTACACTAGTATCTTATTATTTAGTAGTCACATCTTTCATGTTGACCATAAAGTTTCAAGAAACACTTACTAATACTCTAAATGGAGGTAGCTGCCTAGAAAAAAATGACGATTTTATGACAGACCCAAGAAAAGAATGAAAGATCATTCTCTATTTGACACAAAGCCACCCTAGAGTCTAATAGTTCCATGAAAAGAAGACAAATATTTTCTATACATCTGCCTCACCTCATTTCTAAATAATTCCTACATTGCTATCTGCCATACTATAAATGAGTACCAAGGGAGTAAACGAAAGAATAAAAAACTAGAATTGCCTGACAACATCTGATCTCACTACAGTTAATTTTGCCTCACTCAGAACAATAACTTATTTTGTAACTAACAAAGATGAAAGGGAATCTAGGGAAGCTGTAGGAAAAATCCTCCTTGAACTAATTATGAAAATGCAGTACAGAGACTTGAAGTTTGCTCAGATATTTAATTTAGAATTAGATAGCAGTTTTGGAGGCCCACTACTATATATATTGCCTACAGCAGCGATTCTCAACCTGCGGGTCGTGACCCCTTTGGGAGTCAAAAGACCCTTTCACGGGGGTCACCTAAATGCATACTACATATCAGATATTTACATTATGATTCATAACAGTAGCAAAATTACAGTTATGAAGTAGCAATGAAAATAATTTTATGCTTGGGGGTCACCATAACATGAGGAACTATATTAAATGGTCGCGGCATTACGAAGGTTGAGAAGCATTGGCCTACAGTAAAATAGATCAATTTTTCTGGAGAATTCATAACTTTATTCCATTTTTATATGCATCTGTTTAGTATTTTGTCATGCATCTACGAGCAATTGCATACTACCTCCAGGCCCTCCTGCTGATCCACTGCGGCACCATCTCTCCTGGATAACTGCAGGACATGCTGAGCAGTCTCGGCTTCCAGTCTTGCCACAGTGAGTCTTTTAAAACACAGTTTGGATTAGGTTGGTTCTCTACCTCTGAGCACTGTAGAGATTCCCCTGTGACCTCAGAGTGAAAGCCAATGTCATCTCACCGGTCTGTGGCTCCCTCCAGGTCCCACGGCCTGCCTGCTGTTCCCTGACTGCGTCTTCTGTTCTTCCTCAGAGCCGCTCAGTCCCCCTGTGCGGCCGCCTTCCTGTGCCACGGCCAGGTCTGGTCCTGGGACTTGGCTCATGCTGTTCCTCTGATTGGACGACTCAGCCCCCATCAACTGCATATTAATTTGCAGGCCTCATTCAAGTTTTTGCTCAGATTTCACCACATCAACAAAGCCTACCATGTCTACTTGGATATAATATCGTAGTCTGTCTCTCAACTTGTACTCCCTGGTGCCCTGTATTCTCCATCACTCTTTCACTTCTCTATTTTTTTCTTTTCCTTTCACAGCACTATCACCTTCTACCTCATCATTATTTTGTTTGTTTATTCATTTATTTAGTAGTCTTTTCAACGCTGCTGGAATGTAAGCCACTCACCAATGGGATAGCCCTTTTCTATATTCCCCCCAGATATAATAAATCAGATATTTATTGATACTTGACAGATAATAGGTACTTCTGCTTATTTATTACTTAGATGGCTCCAATAAAATATGGAATTATCCATTTTTAAATGGCTATGGACACAAAGCAACTAATTTCTTGATCAATATAGTAATATGAATAGATACATTTCTCATATGGGCATAAATCCACTACTTTTTAAAAAATCTACATGGTCTTTCTAGTTGACAATATAGCTTTTGAACTTTTTAAACATAACGACATTAAATATTAATACATGAAAATATTTACTTACCTCTTAGTATTTCTTTCTTTCCCAAATGTTTGGAGATTCTCCTGTTAACCTCCTGTTATTGATTTCTAATTTTTTTCCATGGTGATTGTATAACATGCCCGGTTTGGCTTGAATGCTGCTAACAATTCGAGGTTCGCTTTATGTGCCCAGATGGTCCATCTTAGTATACATTCCATGGGTGCTTCGTAAACATGTTATTTCTGCTTTTCTAGGGTTGAATGTCCTGAAAATGTTGATCAAATCCTGTTAGTTGGTGGTGGCATCCAGTTGTTCTATAACCTTGTAGATTTCTGTCTAGTTGTTCTATCAATTATTTGGAGATGGGTATCAAAGTCTCCAAACATAATTGTGCATTCATCTATTTGACTTTTAATTTTTATCAGTTTTGCTTCATGTATATCATAGCTCTGATATTTGATCCAAATGCATTTAGAGCTGCTTTGTCTTGTTGGTCGACTGACACTTTCATTATTCTATAACAGTCCTCCCTTTTTCTAGTAATTGCATTTACTCTGAAGTTTACTTTATTAATCTGGCCTCTCCTTTCTTTCGGTTGATGTTTGCATTATGTAGCTTTCTTCATTCTCTTTCTTTCAACTTGCCTATATCTTTATATGAGATGTGAACCACCTGTAGATCACACATAAGTGGATCATGTGTTTAAATCCAATTTGGCCAAACTTGGTCTTTTATTTTGTGTATTTAGTCCATTTACACTTAATGCAAAAATTGATATTTTAGGTTTTAATCTGCTATTTTATTTTTTATTTTATGTTTGTTTTTTTCCATTTCTGTTTGTCTCTTTTTTCTTGTCTCTATCGTTTCTGATGGGAAATTTGTTGTCATTATAATTACTTTTCTCCTAAAGGCAAAGTATCATATCTCTCATCCTGCTTTTAAGATAATTGCTTTGTCTTTCTTGTTCAGAAGTTTGATTATGATGACTTTAGGGTGGATTTCTTTGAGTTTATTCTTTTTGCTGTTCCCTTAGCTTCTTCAATAGGTAGGTTAATGTCTTTTGCCAAATTTGAGTGGTATTAGCCATTATTTCTTTGGATACTTCTTCAGATCCTTTCTCTTTCTTCTCTCCTTATTGAACTCTTATTATAGTAATATTAGATTGTTGTAGTTCCCAAAATCCCTGAGACTTTGTTCACTTTTTTTGCTTCTGTCCTGTTTTATCTCTGCTGTTCAGATCAAGTAATTTTTACCACTTTATCTTTAAGTTCCCTGATGTTTTCTTCCACATTTTACATTCCGCTATTGATTCCAGCCATTGAGTTTTTATTTTTTTATAACTTGGCTATTGTACTATTCATTTTAAAAGTTTTCATTTGGTTTTCTTTTTATCTTCTATTTTTTTGCTCTGAGACTTTCCATTTCTTTGCCAAGATTTTCTCTTTTTTGTACCAGATTGTTTATTGCAGCCCAATTCATAATTGCTAAGTCAGGGAAGAAGCCCAAGTGCTCATTGACCCATGAATGGATTAATAAATTGTGGTACATGTATACCATGGAATATTATGCAGCCTTAAAGAAAGATAGTGACTTTACCTCATTCATATTTACATGGATGGAGCTGGAACACATTCTCCTTAGCAAAGTATCTCAAGAATGGGAGAAAAAGTGGTTGTAGGTATTGAACTCACCTCTCTTGGCTCAATCTTCTCTCAAATAAAGGCCATTGTGCTCTTTGATGATGTTAGCATGATGATTGGCTTTTTTTTTTTTCTTTTGGAGACAAGGTCTCTGTTGATGGGTTAGCATACAGTAACTTCATCATAGCTCATTAAACCTCAATCACCTAGGCTCTAGCGATCCTCTGAGTAGCTGGGACTACTGGCAGCACATGCCACTATGCCTGGCTAATTTTTTATTTTTTTGAGACAGAGTCTCACTGTTGTTCTGTGTAGAGTGCCATGGCATCATCACAGCTCACAGCAACCTCAAACTCTTGGGCTTAAGCAATCCTCTTGCCTCAGCCTCCCAAATCGCTGAGACTACAGGTGCCTGCCACAGTGCCCTACTAATTTTTCTATGTTTAGTAGAGATGGGATCTTGCTCTTGCTCAGGCTGGTCTCAAACTCCTGAGCTCAAGGAATCTACTTGCCTTGGCATCCCAGAGTGCTAAGATTACAGGCATGAGCCAATGTGACCGGCTCCCTGATACTTTTTAAAATTCTTATAGAGACAGGGTCTGACTATGTTGCTCAGGCTAGTTTCAAGCGGTCCTCCCACCTCAATCTCCCAAAGTGCTAGGATTACAGGAATGAGTTGTCTCACTCAGCCATTTTATTTTAAAGTCATTGCAAGTTACCTTCAGTGGAAGAATTAGTTCAAATTACTCAGTCTCCCTTTACTAGAAAGTGAAACCTTGCACCATTTTTCTTTTCTTTTTTTTTTAATTGTTTTTATTATTAAATCATAGTTGTGTATATAAGTGCAATCAAGGGGTACAATGTGCTGGTTTCATATACAATCTGAACTATTTTCATCAAATTGATTAACATAGTCTTCATGGTATTTTCTTAGTTTTTGTATAAAGACATTGTATTCTGCATTTAGTAAAGTTCACCTGTACCCTACAATTTTTCAATATAGGGATAGACCATAAGTTATCTGACTATTTTTCTAGTATTAGAAAGATCAGAAAAAATACTGTGAAAACTATCACAATATATAAGTCTCTGTTGCATTTTTAGATCTTTTCTCCTTAAGATAGATTTCTAAAGGCAAAAATATTTGATACTGGGGAAAACATTTTTTAGGTCTTTTGATGATTCCAGCTATGTTATACTAAGTTACACTATAGTTATCTGTGTTTAAGTGTCTACTTCCCTGTATACTCTCCAGCAATGAAAATTTTTTTTAAATTTTTATTTATTTATGGGTGTGGTCTTGCTATGTTCTCAAACTCCTGGGCTCAAGTAATCCTCCCACCTCAGCCTCCCAAAGTAGCTGAGAATACTGGCAGGCACAAAACTATGTCTGTCTAGGAATGAGGATTCTTTTTGGAATATCTTTATTTGATAGGTAGAAAGTATTACATTATTGCTTTAAAATGTTCTTTTATTTATTTATTTATTTATAGACAGAATCTCACTTTGTCACCTAAGCTAAAGTTCAGTGGTGCTATCATAGCTCACTGCAACCTCCAACTCCTGGGCTTGAATGGTCCTTTCTCTGCCTCCTAAGTAGCTGAGACCACAGGCATGTGCCACCACGCCCGGCTAAGTTTTCTATTTTTACTAGAGACCGGAACTCACTCTTGGTCAGGCTGGTCTCTTAACTCCTGACTTCAAGCAATCCTACTGCCTCAACCTCTCAGAGTGCTAGGATTACAGGTGTGAGCCACTATGCCCAGCCAAAATGGTATCTGAGTTTGTTAACAGGAAAGAATATTTTCAAAAATGTTTACTACTTACTTGAATGTTTTGGACCAGTTGGGAATTAGTGATTTTTATTTCTATACATATTTACAGAAGGCACTTATAACTGGTTTCAGGCTGTGGGGACGCCAACATTCTGCCCTTAAAAATTTGCTGCCAAATGCCAAGAGCACATTTTACCTTCTTGGTAAATTTTGTGCATGCTTTTCCAGAAGAGGCTGTCAGAGGCTCTGGTCAAAGAGGAGCAGCCTGGTCTTACTTAGAAGATTAAGTGGCATGACTAAATATCTACCATTCAGTCATCACTCAGTCTGTATTACAGAGCTCCTGCAGCACATGGTCTATAATGGGTTGCTGAATTAATGAAGGGCAACCTGATATGGGTCAGGGATACCCTCATGAACCTGACAATCTAGTGAGGGAGACAGATATCAAGAAACATGAAAAAAATATCCAATTATAAATAGATATATATGCAATGGAGAAGAAGTATGCTCCATGGCAGAGTAAAAGAGGCCCCCAGATGAGGGACAGACCAGGTTTAATTGATGAGGAAAAGAGAGATCACGGTGGCCACTCTAAAGATATGACATTTAGATTGAAATGTAAGATGATAGAAAGTTAACTAGAATGGGGAAAAGAGGTTACTGGCGGAAGAAACAGCCTGTGTAAAAGCCCTAGAGCAGGAATGACCATAAACAGGTTGCTACCATAATCACAATTTTCACATGTCACTTGCCCCTTGAGTTGGTGAGGAGGAGGAGAGGATGGCAAAAACTTATAACGTGGAAACTCTGAACAAAGAGAATGAATGAATTTAACAAGCTTTAAGGAAGTTCTCAACAGAATACAAGAAATAACTATATTGCTTCCTGCTGAATATGAAATGCTAACATGTTCTAAAACTTGATGGCTGAACGGTGAAACTGACGGGGCCAGGTGCTTTCCATACAAAATATACTTTGTCTCAGAAAAGGCCCCTATTTCTAACATCTTTCCAAGAATGCTCCTAACATAGGAAAATATAATTTAATAGAAAAATATTAATCACAGAGTGAGCTAAACAGGATGCAGACTCTCCACCAAAAAGCACAAAATCAATCATTATTTCACTTTGGGATGCACTTTTGGCAGGGTGGCTGCATTTTTCCTTGGAATACAGGCTCTTCAGCTCTGCCTAGGGAAGCCAGACCAGTGAGTGGTCCCAAACACATGACTTCTAAGCAAGTGTGCAATGGACAAAGCAGGCATGAAGCGAGGCGGCCAACGTACTGTTCTCGCGGACCAGGCAGAACTCCCATGCGCTCTGGCTCTCCAAAGTGCTCTCCAGGTCAACGGCGACATTGGGCTCACTCTGCTTCTCCAGGCGGTACTGAGGGCCTGGAAGATCAAAGGGGTGAGAGGAGGGGAGGAATTTTGAAACAGTGAATTTAATATTTAAAAATAATCATAAACTAAAAGCTGAGAAAGTTCCAGCAAAATGAAGTCTTTTTTTTTGAGACGGAGTTTCAATGTCCCGCTCAGTAGAGTGCCGTGGCGTCACAGCTTACAGCAACCTCCAACTCTTGGGCTTAAGCGATTCTCTTGCCTCAGCCTCCCAAGTTGCTGGGATTATAGGAGCCTGCCACAACGCCCGGCTATTTTTTGTTGCCAGTTGTCATTGTTGTTTAGCTGGCCCAGGCGGGTTTGAACCCACCCCCCTCGGTGTATGTGGCTGGGTGCCATAACCACTGTGCTATGGGCGCTGAGCCAGGAAAATGAAATCTTGAGGGTCTAACTTTCCAAGGTGGAAGAATTTGGGAGTTTTTCCCCAGATGGTTCCACAAACTTGTCTGTTCTATTCCCAGGCTTGTTTCCATTCAGTTCTCCCCTAAACCATGTGAGAGGTAAAATGGCCCTCCAGTCAGACTGACCTGGAGTCATGCATAGCTACACCATTTCTTCTCTGAATCTCTGTTTTCTATTATGTAATGTGAAAATACTTACCCCTTTTGGTGGTGTTGTTATTGTTGTTGCCCTGGCTAGAGTGCCGTGGCATCGGCCTAGCTCATAGCAACCTCAAACTCCAGGGCTCAAGCGATCCTTCTGCCTCAGCCTCCCAAATAGCTGGGACTATAGGCACCCACCACAAATGCCTAATTTTTCTATTTTTAGTAGAGATGGGATCTCATTCTTGTTCAGGGTGGTCTTGAACTCCTGAGCTCAAGCAATTCTCACCTCTCTGCCTCCCAAGGGTGCGAGGATTACAAGTGTGAGCCACTGTGCCTGGCCTGAGAATACTTATACCTTGAAGAATTATTGTGAAGATCAGAGATGATATAGTAAAAATGCCTATTAGAAATGTACTGCCTCGGCTCGACTGGCTAAGGCGCCAGCCACGTACACCTGAGCTGGTGGGTTTGAATCCAGCCAGGGCCCGCCAAGCAACAATGACGGCTGCAACCAAAAAATGGCCAGGCGTTGTGGCGGGCGCCTGTAGTCCCAGCTACTTGGGAGGCAGAGGCAGGAGACTCGCTTGAGCCCAGGAATTAGAGGTTGCTATGAGCTATGATGCCACAGCACTCTATCCAGGGTGACAGCTTGAGGCTCTGTCTCAAAAAAAAAAAAAAAAGAAATGTACTGCCTCATGAGAGGCATTCTTACAAAGGTAGTCATTAATAATTATCATTCCAAAATAATAAATAATCCTTTATAATCAGAAATATGTTTAGAACTCTGATGATAGTTCAAAAATATAAAAAAATTAAATTTAAAAACAGACAAGGTTAAAAAATGTATTGGTTTCTGGGTTATGGTGATAGAAACACAGTAGCTGCTATTTCATATTTTTGTTGAAATAGTTATGAAGACATAAGAGGCAAATGTTCAGTAATACTGGAAATCAGCTACCTTGCTCTACACAGAAGATTCTGGCAGACCTTAATAAAACACAAGGGCATTTTATACTTTATTCACATACTTCTCTGTCAACCCAGATGACAATCTTGTTTTTCTCAGATAACACCTAAGGGGTCCAGTGATCAGATTCAAAAGACTGCACCTGTGATTTGTTAATGGTTATTGAAAAGATTAGAGGCCTAAGAAACTGTTTTATGTCTTATTATTTTGACTCTGAAAGGCATGTTTGGTCAGACAGAATGAGAGGTGTGCAAGATCTGAGGAAAGCATCAGAGGCTGTGTGGGGATCCAAGGCAGAGTATTTTTAGGTATGTTCTTCCACCGTTGTCAACTTGTTGATCCCCAGTACTAATCCTTCCTCGGTCTGAGGCATTTCACTTACTTCCAGTGGTTCTCCCCCATGTTCTATGTCTATCTGTAGCACTGTAGAAATTCATTCCAATGTCATGGTATATTTGATCCTTTCTCTAATCCTAATCTAATTCATGAGTGCTTCAGCCAATTCTCAGAGTTCTCACATACAGTCAGTGCTTTTTATACTACCTAAAGCTTTTAAACCTTCACTAAGAAAATGGTCACACATAAAACCATTTGTTCAGAAGTCTACACATTCTTTTAAAACTCTAATACACTATTACTTAGATTAAGAAAGTACTGTGTTTCAACATCATACATAGTATTTTTTGTAGTACATCGTCATAGTATTTTTGTTTTTTTTTTTTGGTTAAAGTTCTAATTTCAAAAGAATTAAGTAAATAAAAGTATGGAAATGTACGTAATTCTTATAGTCTCTGCTATCTGTCGCCTGTCAGTGCCAACATTTGTCAATTAATGGGCATGTATGCTGCTGATCAATGGATGTGGTGCATTCACTGGTAGAGAGAATCACAAAAGAATCATGCTCAGCTGAACTCTGAGAAGATTCAGCCTCTTCAGCTTGTTAGAGGAAAGGGAGTTGCCCCTGAACCTAGAGGGCGGCTAAGACACCAGCCTGTCATATAACCTAACTGCTTCCACCCCAGTACCTCTCAGCAACATGGTGTGTATGAGGTACTGATATGCACAACTACAAATTTGCAGTGAAATATGGGTACAGAGTTTAGCTATAATAATTCATTTTTTTAAGATAGCCAAAATTTGTTAACAGCTTAGATCTAACAACAGAGGAAGTGATTAAAAATATTGTGAAATAACATGAAAATATTAGAAGTGATGCTACAAAACACTTAATTTTATGAAACATGTTTATAACATGCTACTTTATGAAAATAGCAGATTATAGCACAATACTTATAGGATGGTTATAACTGTAAAATAAGATGATAGCAGAATAAGTGACTATAATTAACAACAATGTATTGTATATTTCAAAATAGGTAGAAGAGGGGATTTTAAATGTTTTTAAAATGTGAAAATGATAAGTACTCAAGGCGATGGATACCCTAATTTGATCATTAAACATTCTGTTCATGTAACAAAATATCACGCATACTCTATAAATATGTACGAATATTATGTATCAATAAAAGCAAATCTAAGCAAAAATACATAAGGTGCCAAAAATGTATATACATTTTAAGAAAGGAAAAAGCTGTATTTAAATTGTAATACTCAAGTCATGTTTGACTTCTGCAATTATAAGAGGTGCTCAATATGACTTGTATTCATCTTTTTTTTTTTTTATCAGTACATACAGTATTACAATTTTAATAGTTTTTTTCCTATCTTAAAATGTATACACTTTTTGGGCACTGTGTGTGTGTTTAAAGGCATAGGATAAAAAAGAATAGAAGGTTATTTCTAAAATGTGAATAGTGGTTATACTGGATAGTGAGATTATAAGTGTTTTTATTTTTCCTTTGTCTTTTCCTATATTTTCAAATTTCCTATAATAAATGAAGGCTACTATTATAATTATATATATACATATACATACACACACATATATGTATATATGTATACATGTATATACGTGTGTATGTATATGTATATATAATGTATATATATGTGTGTGTATATATATACACACACACACACACACACACACACACACACTTAAAAGTTCTTCAGTTTCTTACTATGCCGTTTTTCTAAGGATTCTACAATCATCACACATTGTGGCAATTCCAATGGATCATTCACCTGCAATAATCAAAACCAGATGTGATGTGTTTATGCAGACAGATACTTTCATCTTACACAAACCTGCACCCTGGCATCTGTACTCTGACAGCAGTATTCAGGGTTTTGGGCTTCTCAAGCTGTCAGCCTACATGAAGCTGAGTTATATACTATAAACCATCCTTTAGCCCATCACTGGGAGGCCAAAGCCTGGCTACATTAGGAGGAATTTCAGGCTGGTCTCTCACTCTTTTTTTTTTTGTAGAGACAGAGTCTCACTTTATCGCCCATGGGACAGTGCCATGGCATCCCACAGGTCACAGCAACCTCCAACTCCTGGGCTTAGGCAATTCTCTTCCCTCAGCCTCCTGAGTAGCTGTGACTACAGGCGCCTGCCACAACGCCTGGCTGTTGTTTTGTTTTAGTTTGGCCGGGGCTGGGTTTGAACCCTCCACCTTCAGTATATGGGGCTGGCGCCCTACCCACTGAGCCACAGGCACTGGTCTCTTTTGCACATTTTTTTCCTTCCAATATCTGCAGCTGCCAGGGAAATGTGATCAGGGCAACGCAGGCAGGGCAGGGTTTACTAGGAAATGTCTCTTATCCCTAAACAAAACTCCCTGATCCACTCTCAGAGCCAGAAATGGCCATCATTTCACACTTACTTTCTTGCTTCTTGGATTTTGCAGATTATTTCTATTAATATCAGTTTCCTGGCCAGGCACAGTGGCTCATGCCTGTAATCCTAGCACTCTGGGAGGCAGAGGCAGGTGGATTGCCTGAGCTCACAGGTTCAAGACCAGCCTAGCCAGAGAGAAACCCTGTCTTTAAAAATAGCCGGGCATTGTGGCGGGCACCTGTAGTCCCAGCTACTTGGGAGGCTGAGGCAAGAGAATTGCTTGAGCCCAAGAGTTTGAGGTTGCTGTGAACTATGACTCCATGGCACTCTACCAAGGGTGACAAAGTGAGACTCTATCAAAAAAAAAAGTTTCCTGAAAGTACCTTTTAGGACTTTCTCCTTGAAGTCTAGCATGATGGCATTTACTATATGCTCCTTATGTGCCAAGTATGCTATGCATATATTTACCTCATTGAATCTTTACCAGAGGCAGATATTTTCATCCTTATTTTATAGATTGGGCATCTTGATAAAGTAACTTGCCATGATCACCAAGGTGGGAAGTAGAAAGGGGAAAATGAAACCCAAAGATCTTACAGCTTTAAAGTTTGAGTGCTTTGAACCTTTCTCTTCTAGCAAACTATAAATTACTGATCAATTATAAAGAGGTCGTAGTTTATACCGTAAATATAGATTTTTGTAGATTTGTGGATTCATATGGGTTTTGAATCACTTAACTTGAAAATGATCTGCAGTATTTTAGTACCATCCATACATACCAAACATCCTCTACTACTGCTGTATTCCGTGGTTTCTGTTAGTACAAACCCCCTTATGATCACCTTACCTTTCTATCCATCCAGGGAGACCCTCTCATCTTCCCTCAGGAGCATTCCTATTTATCTACATGGAATTTTGGCAGGACCTGAAATTCTGAATGGTGCCTCTTCTTTGGGTGCTCCTGGTCTTTCATAAAAGCTAAAGAACAGCTTGAACACTCACTTCTGAATAAAGGACTGGGGGTCTTGACTTAACTTGGTAGTTAAGATGTAGAAGAAACTTGAGATCTAAACCCAAATGGAAAACTGCCTCTTACAAATTTGCACTTCTCTCTTTAATTCTTGCCCCAATACTGGGTAACGTATGTCACAGAGAAAGACTACAGTATTTCATACATTTTGTCCAGAAACAGGCCAGACTGATCATTTTAGGCCACACTGTGTAATGAGAGGCTGGATCTATGTGAGAGAAAATACAGCCTGCTGGTTACGGGCATGGACTAGGGACCTGACTGCCTCTGTCTAAGTCCTAGTTGACCAGTGTAGCTGTATGACTTTGGGCCAACTTACTTAACCTCTTGGTTTCTTCATCTATAAACAGGGGACGATAATAACACATACCTCACAGGACTGTCTGAGGGCAGAACAGTGTCTGACACATCAGCAGTGTTATTTAGGTGTCAGCTATCATCCTCCTCCTCATCAGACTATAACAGTTCTATGAGACCATCACTGTGCTGACGACCTAACTGCTACCATCGCAGGGCCTACTGTGTGCCAGGTACCATGCTAGGCTTTTCTATACATCACCTCATTTACTATGGAAAAAATATAAAGCCATGTAACAAAGGAAGAAACTATGACGTCCAGGGGCTAAACAGCCTGCTCAGAGTCCCTCAGGAAGTAGTGCAAGTGAGTAGGACTCATGCCCAGGGCTGCCCAGGCCTGCTGCATTCTGTTACATTATGAACCACAACACCTCATTCATACCAAGTTTTCAATAAATGTCTTGATGATAATCGAGGTTATGAAAACCCAGCCTACTATATATCGAACTATTTGTCTCTATGAAATGCTTGTTTAATTTTTAGGCAACTCACATGGGAAGAAAGAAAAAACAGCAGCCAAAAGCCATTTCGAAAAGACAAGCTGTGAGGTCAACTTCTATGAATATACCTTATGCCAAAAAATGATTACATAAAATATAAAAGGCTCTTTCACACTGAACAGGATGTAGTTCTCAAACAACATGTACCCTTTGGAAAAAGGTTTTAAAATGTCACAGCTGCACATGAAGCCACATGCCCTCTACTTCACAGTAGAGGAAACAAAAGGAAGATTCTGGGAAGCAGTTAGTCTGTGGCAGAGAAAGCCTGCTTGGGTATTCCAATGATGTATTTATTGCAGTAATACCATGTCACCGAATGGTCTAGGAACAAAATACTGCTCTGGGCACTTTGGGAGGGTTCCAAATTATAATACCTAGGCAGGATTTTTATGGGATTTTGTAAACCTGAGGCAAACATCTCAGTATATAAGTTTCAAAGAAAATCTGTAGAATCTGTTGGGCGGTGGATACACATGCTTAGGGCCTCCTTGAATCCCTTTAACTCCTGCCTGAAACAAAAGATTTTAGCACACAATTCCTAAACAGCTGAGAGCTAGCTGATAGCTGAAATCCAACGGAGGGCAAAATGCCTGTCAAAGTCCAAAGAGGGAAGCCATACTGATGCCTCTACATCATTCTGGGTCTTCTTTCTATGGACCTATGGGAGAAATTTCTTTCAGTCCTTAGTATCAGGAAAAGTTGTACCTCCCTGAAGAAAATGGCTTGCTTTTGTATCTTCAGACAGTTTAACATAAATCCTGTAACTAACTGATGGCAGGTCCCTGTCTCCTCTGCCCATCAGGAAGCTCCACACTCAGTATGTGCCCAACTATGACTTGGGTATGCGTTTCTGTGCCAGTTCCCTCTTCAAACTCATTTTGCCATTTAATCACCATTTTCCTTATCCTTTCATACAGTTTCTTTATTGCTTCATTTAAAAAATCCTGTTATAACAATACATGTATTCCAAATGCTTCTTGGATCAAGGCAGAATATAAATAAATTAACTTATCACTATTATTGATATGCATCAGAAGAAGTTTGAGAACACCTGTGTGAGGGCAAAAGATAAGGTTAAAGGCTGAACACTTTCATGGTTATGTTTTCATGTCAACTATTTTCTACTTGTCAACTTAAAGAGCTGCTTTAGTCTGGAAGAACTTCTTATAACCAGAAAAGGCTAAATGTGAGCAACCAAGAGAAAAGGCTAAGTTTGAGCAGAAGATCCCTGGTGTCGTGCCCTGAGAGGCGATAACACTGCCATCTATGCACTCTGGGGAAGCTACTGAATCTCACCTGTGCATTTTCTCATCTGTAAAATGGGGATAATAGAACTTCCCTCAGAAGGTTGCTGTGAGGATTAAATGAGACAATCCAGGAATCACCTTCGCAAAGTGCAGCCCATGACAGCTCATGTTGCTACTACAGGCTGAATCAGAAACCACTGCAATGAGGCTGGGGAGATCCCTAGTCTCGGAGGCACACAGGCTAACGCCCCCTCACGAGAAGGTACAGCACGGCAGGGCATGCTGGCTTCAAAATTGATGTCCATATACTTTCTCATGTGTGTCTGAGGAGGGCTGTAGAGTGGGAGAGGGTGCTTTTCTATTTAAAAGGCTTGCTTTTAAGCTATAGGCAGTATTTAAGATGAGAGACTTATTCAGCAGCCAGGATTCCTGCGGTTCCCTAGTCTCTAGGGTCCTACTCAGAATCTATCGAACAAACTATGACAGCACAGATATCAGAGCATATGTGATACAATACCATCCATTCATCTAACAAACATTTCTGAGCATCAATAATGTGCCAGACAGAAATGAATCATCAAAGATCTCTGCCTTTAAGGAGTCTGGGGGAGGCAGTGAGACACTCTTGAGCAGATAAACTACAGAAGAGTCATATCCGTGCTTGTCCTGAGGCAGGAACAAAGTGCTGTGGGAACTGAGAGAGTGGGGACTTCACATTCCCATTCCCTGGGGAGGAGGAAACATCTGATCGGGTTCTGGAAGGACTCAAGAGCCAGATGAAGAAGAGGGAAGAAGTGCATTCCTGCAGAGGGAGCAGCACGGAGGCACTGGAGAGCCCAAATGGACCCCGGGAAACTCAGTGTGGAAGAGCCCCAGGCTGTACAGGTGTGTTAAGGGGAAGGTGTGTCTGCAAAGCTTCTCCCAGACTGCAGGTCAAGATTCGCATTTTCTTTTATAAGCAACAGATGCTAACAGAGCAGGGGACTAGCAACATCAGCTTTATATTTTGGTAAGATTCTTCTAGTGACACTACTGACAATGGGGAGACCCATTCAAGACAGGTTGTGTCAAGCCTACTCTGCTATGTGGCAGGGGCTAGCTGGAACCCAAGTTCCTCAGTGAGCCAAAGCCATCACTGACATGCTCGGACCCAACATCAGCAATTCTAAAGTGTCTGCGGGTCATGTCAGCTACATCGCTTATACCTCTTCCTCCAGGGGCAACTATAATCATTTTCTGCTTGATTTGAATATAAGTGCTGAACTATATTCAAGTGATAACTGCTGTAGCTTATATCCCTTCTGAGGCTCAGATTGAGTAATCTATATTTTAAATAATAAAAAAAGAATAAGCTGACACTACAATAAGGTCACACTTCAGCATCTTCTGAGCCGATACACAATTTGCTCTCAGTGAAACAGCCGAATATAATCAAATTAAATACAATTCCTATTACAAAAGAAGAGAGACTGGGGTTGTTCCAATAAACCAATTCTCCTGCCTAGTTAAACTGCAAAACCTTCAGGAAAGGTTTTGAAAGCATGACCCATCAGTTCTAATTTTTAAAACTTATCCTTTCAGTCAAGACTAGAAAAAGACCCATTCCAACTTTTATCTTTGCTACAAAGTGCTGTTATCTTGGCTTGATGTCAGGAGCTCTATCTCTTTCTGCTGACAAGCAGAGACGAGAAAGATAAGATTGGAAACGAATCTCACTTCTCTGAGTAAATAAATAATCAATACTCATCTAAATGTAAATGAGAAGGTAGCCCCCTCTGATAACAGCACTCTTATCAGAGAGCCAATTTTCTTCAGACATTTGGCCTCAACCAAATCACCATCATTCAGTCCCAGCCTAATGGCAAAAAATCGTAACTAAATTGAACCGATCACCAGAGATCAACTAAGTTCGGCCGTGGCCACATCAGGTTCAAATGTTTGGGAATGCAATTTTGCCACCATTAACTTTCAATAGCAATGAAGAGCAGACTGGTCAAGGGGCCAGTCTGTGCAATAAACAAATGCCAGCAAGGGGGCCGGGCAGCAGAGGAGGGGAGTGAGTGGGGTTAAGCGCCATGAAGGAAGCAAACCCCCAAACTGTGAAGGAAGGGACACTTCTAGGGGGCAGACAGAAAGCATTCTTTCCTCTATCTAAAGCTCGGCTCAAACTGAGAAGGCATTTAACTTAACTAATGACAATGATTATCAAAATTTTGTTAAGAAAAGTAAATAAGGGAAAAAAAGACATCAAAAAGCTACTGTAACTAAAAATAACCTAAGGTTCAAAAATGATCAATTTCCTTCAACTAATTTGTCTCAGACTTACATCTGACCCAGCAGTGCCACGGTGACCTGATTTTACTGAAAGAAGATGCCGTCTGTAAGACAAATCACTTTCAAACCACTGCACTGGAGTTTCCATTTCTTTGCTGCGAGACTCAATTCACTGCTGATGAGAGTATTGGGGAAATTATGACCATTATTGATAGGACAGCAAAACCACTTTTACGCAGAAGTCTTCAAGTCGACAGAAAGCTTGCATTAGACCATTAATGAAGGTGTCAGCTAGAATCAGAAATTAAAGACAAAGGCTGGGAAAGGCCTAATTTTTAAACCATGTAACGGACTCCAGACACACAGAAGCAGTAGCCATTCATCCTCTCAAGAGTAACAGAGTTTAAAATAAGGATGTGCTGAGGAGCGGGTTAGTCTGCCTGTCATTAGGGAAAGAAACTGCTTCGTTTTCACCCAGCCTTGGAGTTCTAAGACCACAAGTTCTCTATATTATCAGTTCTAAATCTTTATCAGGCAAAAGAGGAGATCTGGTGTGAGACAGAACTACTCAAAGTTTTACAACCTCTGCTTGACTAATTCTAGAATGTGGACAGGTGGTAGTTAAGAGTGTGGGTTTCAGAGTCAGATTTGGATTAAAATCCTGGCTATATTACAAGGCGTGTGACATTGGGCAAGTTAGTTTACCTTCATGTGGTAATACCACAGATTATGTGTAACAATGATTAGAACAAAATAAGCACTCAATAAATGTCAGTTATTACATTGCTACACAAATTTGAAAAATCATCAACTTGCCCTTTCTGAAAACAAGTCAAACACTGCTTTGTTCCCAGACTACAATAGCAGTAACAGCACTGACCCTGTGGACTTCACTGGCCCTTAGCAGAGTGCTTCACACCATGTGCTGTCTGAGACCTCATAAAACTCCATGAGGGCTGGTGCCTCTCTACCCTGGTCCAGCCAAAAAACACAACAAACCAAAAAACCCAACCCTTGATGAAGGAGGCTCTACTATAATCCGTACTTTACAGAGGAGGAAAACAAACCAAGGAGTGATTACAGCATGTGCCCGTGGTGAAGCCTGGACAAGAATCCAAGTATGTCTAATTCCAAAGCCCATGCTCTTAATCACCCTGTATCCCATCTTTGGGTTAAAAAAAATTGATTGTAAAGTTGAGATGATTTATCAGTTCAGAAAAGAGATGTTGGATGGGAAACTAGGAAGCTGGAGGGAGAGTGGGTAGATGATCTTGAGGGGGTCGAAACTGAAAGTCCACAGGCTTCGCAGCAGATGTGTCACGTGGAAACCAGCTGCTTGCCCTGATTTTCCAGGGGTGTGGGGTGCTGGTGGTGGGTCTTTTACTAAGTAAAGTGATTTGCGGAGTTACTGCCTCAATCCATAGTACTGAAAGTGTGATTTCTTTAGGGTTTAACTATACTCATTTCTAGGCTTGTTACAACTTTTTTATTGCGATAGAAAACATTTACTGGAAATATGTTACCGCTATTACCAGGTCATAAAATAAAAAGAAAAATAGTTTATGTATTGCCATCATTTCCAATCATCAATCAGAAAGTGCCAAGAGGAGGAAAGGAAAGGGCGTACAGCTGAGATTTCCTTCTTTGTGTAAGAGAAAATGTAGGAGCATCATAATTCTTTGGAACAAATTTCTCCTTGAATACCCAGCCTCATGGGTGGGCTCCCAGGAGGAGTAAGGAGAATTGTTTTGGCATAATCCCTCCTCTCTGCAGTCTTGCCTGAATCTCTGTCAAAATTAAGGGCTCTTTCATCCTGCCTTCCTTGGGCCTTGCTTCTCTCAGGGCACAGAACACCTGGAGTTAGAAGTATTTTTGTCTATCGGTCATTCTCCCACCCCATTATCAGGGCACTCTTTGAAGATGGGGTTGGAGGGGCTTTAAAAAAAAACTTAATTCTGAATTCTCAGGGCTCTAGCACAGCAAAAGATACCTGTTGGTGCTCAATGATCTTTATTAAATAAAATGATTTCAAAAAGGTAGCATTTAAAATTGAGTAATTCAACAATCTACTTCTATAAGTCTATCTTAAGAAATATTAGCCCAAGTATACAATGATATGTGTTCCAAGATGGTCAATATAGCACTGTTTTACTATTAAAAAGTGGCATATTTGGGTGGAGTCTGTGGCTCAGTGAGTAGGGTGCAGGCCCTATATACTGAGGGTGGTGGGTTTGAACCCGGCCCTGGCCAAACTGCACAAAAAAATAGCCGGGCATTGTGGTGGGCGCCTGTAGTCCCAGCTACGCAGAAGGCTGAGGCAAGAGAATTGCCTAAGCCCAAGAGCTGGAGGTTGCTTGAGTGGTGACGCCATAGCACTCTACAGAGGGCAACAAAGTAAGACTCTTAAAAAAAAAGATTTTTTTTTTTTAGAACCTAAATGTGCACCAGTAGAAAACTATTATATAAAATACAGTGTATCTTCATACTGGGATGTTACACAGACAGTTACAAAAACAAGCTAAGTTAATGGGACATAGGAAGACTTTTATAATACATTATTAAATGTTTAAAGACACGGGCTATATGCTACATGTTAATAAAGTAAAGCCCCAACCGTGTATGTTCATTATGTGTGTATCTGAGGAACACACACAAACAATCTGGAAGGATGTGAGCCACACTTCTCTCATAGTTGATCTGTTAACTACAACAACCTCTGGGGTAAAGGATGGGATAGGAGCAAAGAAAGAGATTTTGCTTTTTACATTATAGATTTCTATCAGGTTTGGGTTGACAGTAGACAAATGTTGGCATTACATTTGTCATTCAAAAATCCAAGTTTTTGGCTCGGCGCCCATAGCTCAGTGGGTAGGATACCAGGCACATACACCTCGGTTGGCAGTTTGAGCCCTGGCCGGGACCTGCTAAATAACAAGGACAACTGCAACCAAAAATTAGCCAGGTATGGTGGCAGACCCCTCTAGTCTCAGCTACTCGGCAGGCTGAGGCAAGAGAATTGCTTGAGCCCAAGAGTTTGAGGTTGCTGTGAGCTGTGACACAACAGCACTCTACCAAGGGCAACATAGTGAGAGTCTGTCTCAAAAAAAAAAAAAAGAAAAGAAAAAAAATCCAATTTTTAAAAATGAGGTTGAATTCTCATGCCTACAATATACATGACACACAAAAGATATGCAATAAATATTTGAGAATGGAAAAAAAAAATGAGGTTGAACAATCTTAAGAGATTATTCCAGTGCTAGACTAGACTAGGGACTGTGGCCTTAGGAGCCTCGTCCCACCAGATCTGGCTCCTCACAATCATGTGGGGTCGATGGCTGCTAGAAAGATACCTTAGCAGTTGGGAAGCCAGGAACAAAATGGGATAAAGCCTCTTCAATGATTCCCAAGGAACAGAATCAAGACACGGGGCAGATCACACAGGCTTCCAGAACTGTTCAAAGGAGCTGACAGCATAGGTTAAGCAGGCTGACTGGAGCTTCTGGGGCCAGGCTGCTGGCACCCAAAGGCTGTTTACAAAGGCAAGCCGTAACTGCAGGCCAGGGGCCAGATCTCATCTGCTGCAGTGTCACCCCCACTTGAGTAACTATACCCTGTCTCCTGTGGATTCTACATGGTGCTGTGGAAAACAAAGAGTGACACCATACTATACACATCCCTCTAGGGCAGTTCTGATGCCTCCATTTGGACTCTGAGGTAAGCGATGGTATGTCAGGAGTCTAGCCTTTTAGCCCCAAAAGGTGGAGGAAAGGTCTGGATTTGATTTCTGCCCTAAGCTTAATATTAAGTGTGTATCTAGGGAATGCCCTGAAAATTCCGATACCAGTATATTTGAGAGTGTGTTTTAAGTGGGTCTATAAGCCAGACTGCTTGGGTTTGAACTTCCAACTTACTAGCTGTGTGACTGTGAGTAAGTTACTTAACCTTTCTGTGCCTAACTTTCCCATCTGTAAAAGATGAAAAATAGGACCTATCTCTTAGAGCTGCTGCAATGATTAAATGAGCTAACACCAGTAAAAAGTGTAAGTAGAAGGATGGCTGGCCCACAGTTTTCACTAAGCATGGGGACCTTCAGCTGCCTGGTCCACAGTTGGGTTGCTGCTTCTGTTTTTAAGCAGCACTCAGAGAGTGAGGTCTCTAGTTCTATAGCAAGGGCTGGAACCTCTGAAAGTCTGCTACTGGTCTCATCTCATACCCTCCCAACCAAACCATTTTGAGTCTCTGTGCCTTTGCTCATACTAGTCCCTCAGAACGGAGCAATCTTTCCTCTATGTCATTTCTCTAGTCCATGTTTGCTCCTACTCAAGGAGTTAAAACTCTGCTTACATGCCACTGCCTCTGGGCTCTTTTGTGCATTCTATACTAAAAAGATCTCTTGTACTACTATGTGTGTGCAAATTGAAGGTGGAAAGCACATTTTAGCATCCCAGCATTCCCAGGACAGCCTCGGCATATGGCTCTGTTTGGTAAATATGAGGTGATGAAACAAGTCCTGGCTACTTGGCTACCATCTTGACCTGCTCGTCCTCCAAAGCTGGCTTAAGAGCTCCACCTCCACCTTATCCGAAATACCCCCACCGTCTGGAGACTCCCATTAGTGCCCTGGCTCTGCCTGAGCTTCCTGGGGAAGGATGATGCTAGTGTGGATCTAGCTGACTCATCTGGACACGGGCTGGACAGTGGAAGAGCACCACTGTGAGGGGCCAGGCCCTGCTCCTGATGAGTCTGGTTCCTTCCCCTGGGCCTACCTTCTCTAGCCACGGCAACCTATCCCAACACATCTCCTACCCAAGTTATCTCAGCTACAGCACAGGCCTAAATGAAGCCCACCCAATGTCAGAACAAGAAGAGGTAAGGTACATAAAACCAAAAGCTTCAGAAGTTGGAGAAGGCTGAGAGCTGATGGACAGGAGCCTCTTACACACCATCGTAGCAGAGAGTGTGCTAGAAGGAGCAGATACTTCACTACCATGACGAATGCTAACAGTCTATATCCTGTCACTATCTGTCCAGCGTGAATGTACTTCTCTTTGGAGAAAGAAGGCCTGGTATTACTTGCAAAAAAAAAGAAATATTTTTTTCCCTCCTTGAAATCCAGATATCACATTAGAGAGGATGGAAACCTTTAGCACTGTCCCTAAGCATCCAATTTTTCAGTCCAATCTGTTTCTCTTAACTTGAGTCACTGTGACATTACCAAATTTTACATACAGTTATCTGTTGCTCTGTAAAGAAATACAGATGGTTTTTGTGGAAATAAACAGTCATTTATTTTAAACAACTGTAAAATAGTTTATGGAAACCAGTGGGGTAATGCATTCAAATAAATGCCAAAACTGGTTGATGGGGAGCCAGGGTGCTAAATCACACTGCTGAGGAATTCAGCTGTGGGGAACAGATAGTAAATCCAGAGTGACAGAATTTCCCGTGATGGCAAAGGTTTCTGACATCCAGTCCAGTACTCAAAAACCACAGCAGTTCAAACCCATTTTCCTTAACACGGCCTTGACAGCTAGTGAAATTAGTGAATTTAGTCACAAGCACCCAAGGACAAAAACAAAAGAAACAAATAAAAAGGAGACTTCATTTGTCTGCAGCCTTCTCTGAGCTATATGAAAGCGATGACTCCAATCCAAGTCAATGGAGAGCGAGCTTAAGGCCAAACTGTTTTCAATCATTAGACTTTGTTATGATGCATTGGAATCATAGACTTTCATTCAAATCTGTTTATGTCAGAGACTAGTGTGGGTAAACTACATCTTCTCTGAACCCAAGTTAAAATGGGGGTAAGACAATAGTTGCCTATATTGATATGCTGTTGAGCAGAGTCAGTGGAGCACCAGGAAGGACAGTGTCTATTAAGAAGCTGGTGCCAGTGGACCTGGTGGGAGGGGCTCACGCCTTGGGTGGGACACAAGAGCCTCTTAGTAGTTCCCACTGACTCTCCAGTGAAGCACCAGTGACAGTGAATAGCATGGGGCCTGCCTTTGGAAGAATAGAGAACATTCTACGTGCTCCCTGTTTTTTTTTTTTACTTGAAGCCCCCCCCCCCATTTTTGCTTCTAATTTTATAGGGTAATCAACTATAAACTTATTACCCTTCTCTTCTTAAGCTAGCCCTTTCCCCCTATAACTAGGTTTGCAATGATGACACCACAGTTCTCCCAATGAATTAACTTAGCTGTTCAACAAATATTTACCAATCTCCTCCAGTGTGCCATGCCCTGAGCTAGGCATTGTAGATATGAAGACAAATAAGACTGATTCTGTCCTCTAAGGACTCAGCACAATGAACAAGGCATTGGCAAGTCTGGAATACTTCTTAGCCTTCCTCCTTGTTGACATTAAATCAACTCCCAAGGTCTGCCCACCTAACACATCTCCTTTGCAAAGACGCTCATCCAGGCCATGGTAATGGTCTCCCAACTGTTCCTGGCCTCCAGCCACCCATTCTTCACTCTGTTACCAGAGGGTGCTCTCGAGAGCCAAACTTAGAAGGTTATCACTTCTGTGCTTAAAACCCTCTCACAACATCCCCGTGGCCTACCAGCTCTGTACAAACTCCTCACCCTGCTCTCAAAACTTTCTATCTATCCTGATTTCTTATCCATCTATGTTTCTTAGCTCAGTCAAACTGGTCCCACTGTTCAGTGCACATAGGTCACACTTTCCTAACCGCATGTTATTGCCATGCTCTTCCCTTCACCCAGGCTGCCTGCTCCTCCAGTTTGTCAAAATCACTCCTTTATGATCATCCCCAAGTTTTCTCTGTTCTCTGACTCTTTGCACCTATTTGTCTCACTGTTCTCCTTCTGACCCCTCCCCGACATACACACACAATGAATAACATCAGGCCCTACTAGGTTACCAGACTGGTCTCCTTTCCTCATAGAAAGAAAGCTGCGCCACTTAACATTCCTCTCATCCATAGGCTCTGCTCCAAGGAAAGAGAATTTCTACAAATTCCAGGCTAACCAATAACAAGGCTTCCTTTTTAAAAATATAGCTTTGGGGCTCAGCGCCTGTGGCTCAACGGGCTAAGGCGCCAGCCACGTACACCTGAGCTGGAGGGTTCGAATCCAGCCCGGGCCCGCCAAACAACAATGACGGCTGCAACCAAAAAATGGCCAGGCATTGTGGCGGGCACCTGTAGTCCCAGCTACTTGGGAGGCGGAGGCAGGAGACTTGCTTAAGCCCAGAAGTTGGAGGTTGCTGTGAGCTGTGATGCCACAGTACTCTCTCCAGGGTGACAGCTTGAGACTCTGTCTCAAAAAAAAAAAAAAAAAAAAAAAAAAAATATATATATATATATATATATAGCTTTGGCCTTCACATCTCATCCAGGTAACCGCCTTTGCCCCTAGTCCAAACCTGCCCTCAGGCCTGTGCCCTGCGAGGTTCTCAGTGTGCCTTTCTGAAATCCTGCCCTGCCCTCTGATGTTGCCTGTCTGCCTGGATTTCCTTGCGCATAAATCATACATTTAATCATTCTGAATTCAACTACACTTGCTTGGTAAACGTGAGAGGAAAAAGAGGGGGAGACATTCAAACAGTTTAGAGAATTCTACTTGCCATGACTCTTAGTGACCCAATGATCCCCAAGTGTATGAGTGTGAGGTAGAAGTCTTATTCATCTTTGCAATTATGGAACCTAGTAAATGTCTGATGAATGACTAGCTGAATTATTAATAACTGGGTAGATGGTGGTCTCGAGCCTCTTCTGTAGTAGGAGCATGTTAAGTTTGATTTTATCATTTAAAGATATTTATTTTTAGCTATTCTAAGGCCAGAGTAAAAAGCTATGTGATTTAATGAGAAAAATTACAGTATGGGGGGGCCTCTGAAAGGCATTTTTAAAGAGATTTTTTTTCCTAGAGGTAACTGGGACCTTCACTCACCTGCTACCTATGTGACCTACCCCTGTATAGGATGTGGCTCTCTGTGTGGCTGTCCTTAGATGCCAAGCAGCATCTGCTTCTCTGGTCCTTGCTGCTGGGACCTGCAGTTCCCCCTGTGTCCTTGTGCTACCCTGCTGCTGACTGCCCATCTGCCCTGTTCCCTGTTATGGGGAATGGACCTTTCAGAGATTGGCTCCACTTGCCAACAAGGCTCTTCTCTGCCTGCCCCACCTTCCTTCTAACAACCATTGAAGCTGCTGGGGTTGTATTTTCACTTGGGACACAAGCCTCAGCAAATCCTTTTCTCACTACCAGTACCCTGTCCAGTTTTGTACTACATAATAGCCATCTGAGCTCTTGCTTCAATACCTTCCACTGAATTGGTAAGGCTGTGATGGTAGGGTTCAAATCTCAGCTTCTCTACCAATCCTTAAGACCCTGGGGAATGATTCAAGTGCTCTAAGTACTATTTCTTTATCTCTAAATAGAGGATGCTGATAATTTCTAACTCATGCAGTTATTATATAGGTTAAGTGAGATAGTAACACATGTAAAGCACTTAGTCTGGCACATTAGTGCTCAATAAATAGCTACTATTTATTACTATTAATATATTAATATGATTTTGTACATTTTACTAAGTTCAACTCTCGAGGTACCAGACAAGAAGCTGAATTATATAGCCCGTTTTATTTTAAGCCAATTGTGACTTACAACCTAAGATGTTAAAATATGCTTCTGGTTGTGCTACTAACAAAACAAAAAAGTGAAAGCAATGGGGAAAATGGCAGAAGAGGAGTTGTGGCTGCCAGCCATTTTCCTTTCTCAGAGTTTTCTTTCTAGTTAGATCTATTATCTGGGAGCCAGGCTGCCCTGCTGGCTTTCCATTTGCCTTGCTAATAACAGTAAATCCAGCAGCTTCCACTGCAGTTCCTGTCTCCTTCAGCTGACTCCCAGGCCAATCAGCATTTCCTCTCTGCTAATGTCAGATGTTCCCTGGGAAGTCCTGCTGAAAAGAAAATTTATGACTGAAGTTTCTCCAGCTTTTAACCCTTCTGCGTATCCAGCTCCAGATGCAGGGTGCTCCAGAGGAATGCTAGGTCATTCCTACATGTGCACTCCTGTGTTCTCGCTGATGCTTTGCTGCTCTGACAAGGGGCCTCAGACCCCTGGAAGAGCTCAAATGAGCAGCTGGGCAGACAGATGCACACATTCTGGGCTGTGCCTAATGTGGACTAAATTTGAGCCGGATTCCTTAGCAGCTAAAACCTCTGTTGAACTATGACTCAAAGCAGTCATCTTCATATTGTATAAAAATAAAGTGTTAGATCACAAAATTGTGAGTTTGACTAGATCTCATAACTGAAATTGAAAGGAAGGGACAAGACTAACATTTACTGAGTAATAAAATGATAGCAGCTAAGATTCACTGGGTACTTGGTGCTTTGCACAGATTTCTTTTTCACTCTGAAAATAATGCTATGAAGAAGATACAATTATTATTATTTATTTATTAGTGAGAAAAATAAAGTTCAAGTTATACAAGAAACTCAGAAGAGACCAGAGAGCTAGAAAAGTAGGAATAAGAGTGGAACCAGGAAGGTTCTTCTAGAACTAAGCGTCATAGTTAAGACTACCAACTATAAACTGTGTTCTAGTTGGGAGCTTACTTTACTGAACAAGAGATTAAAGCAAAGAGCTCAGAGAGGAAGAATGACCTGACCAAGGTCACCTAGCAAGTAGTGGGAAGGCCAAGTTTTAAGCCGACAGAGACAGCATGATCTTGTGATCCACAATACCATCTCCTGACATAAATCTCCAAGGGCTGCAGAGGAGGAGAAAGCACTGAGGAAGGCTTTCAGGAGACAAGTTGGCACTCTACAATCTCTTCAGCCAAAGTGAGAACAATGGTTGCCTGCTGAGGCTCAGGTGGCTGGCAAAGGTGGCAGTGGTGCAGCAGCCACTGCCAGGCCCTTACAGACCTTATGTTCTTGGCACAGAAAAGGGTCTCATCACAAGGTTTTCATTTTAAGTAATTTCAGGACTTTTAGAATGTCTACATTCTAGATCAGTGGACTTCTGGATGACCTTTTCTCTAACTCTATACAGAAGTTTGATGATATACTTAACCAGTTTAGCAGATTCAGTAAACTAATTTTTGACCCAATTTAAAAAAAAAAAAAAAGTCAAAATGTACATGTGACAGCTGTTTGGAACTCTAATGTTATGGAAAAGCAGCTGTTTTCATTTATATTTGAGAAATTAGTCATTCTTAGAATGGGACAGAGATTTCGGCTAATAACTTGTGTTTTAACCTACGGAAAATACAGGTCACAGAGACCAAATGTTGGCAAAATCACAGTAATATTATTCACATAATATTTTGGTTATATTCACATGATATTTTGGCCTTATAAAGTTTGGAAATGTTTATAATGAGAAGCAACTATTTCATAATGGTGTTCTCATAGAAATCTGACGTCCGACATGATGAAATGGATGGACAGTGGCTTTTTTTTTTTTTTTGCAGTTTTTGGCCGGGGCTGGGTTTGAACCTGCCACCTCCGGCATATGGGGCTGGTGCCCTACTCCTTTGAGCCACAGGCGCCGCCCGACAGTGGCTTTTAGGAGAAAGGAAGTTTCCAAATAGGGAAAGTCCATGTAAGTGAGGGAGAGGGAGATCTAAGACCTAGAATTTCACAGTAAGCTATTTTCTTTTTCAAATTTCTTTTTCTTTTTTCTTTTCTTTTTTTTGAGACAGAGCCTCAAGCTGTCACCCTGGATAGAGTGCCGTGGCATCACAGCTCACAGCAACCTCCAATTCCTGGACTCAAGTGAGTCTCCTGCCTCCGCCTCCCAAGTAGCTGGGACTATAGGCACCCGCCACAACGCCCGGCCATTTTTTGGTTGCAGCCGTCATTGTTGTTTGGCGGGCCCGGGCTGGATTCGAACCCGCCAACTCAGGTGTACGTGGCTGGCGCCTTATCTGCTTGAGCCATAGGCGCTGAGCCAAAATTTTTTTCTTTGAAATGTCTTTTTTTTTGAATTTCAATAATTTTAAATTATCAAACTTACACATACATAGTTTTAAAAGTAAACAATGCTGTAAGCCTTATGATGAACATAGAAATCTTCTGCTCCATTCCTCAGCCCCTCCTTATAGGTAATTAGTTTAAGCTGGTCTTGGTGATTTCTTCTGGTATTCACCTTCATATTTTTTAGTAGCATTTCTATTCAGCTATTTTTAAAAATTATTATCAGTATCAGAGAATAGCATCAATATCAGTATCCGCCAAGCCTTGTGGCTCACGCCTATAATCCTAGCACTCTGGAAGGCCAAGGTACGTGGATTCTCTGAACTCAGGAGTTCGAGACCAGCCTGAGCAAGAGCAAGACTCCATTTTTAAAAATAGCCGGGCGTTGTGGCAGGTGCCTATAGTCCAAGCTGCTTGGGAAATTGAGGCAAGAGGATCACTTGGGTCCAAGAGTTTGAGGTAGCTGTGAATTATGATGCCACGGCACTCTACTCAAGGTGACAAAATAAGACTCTTAAAAAAAAAAATTAGACAGTATCTATTAACTTTCACCTTAGAGGACGAAGATACAGTGGAGGCACTTTCCCTTCTTCACACACACCCCTTTTGGAAAGTGAGTTTGCTATACTTTTCTTTCTAATACAGTGTGTGCAGTAGCTTCCTCCAGCTGGGCACCCTTCTTTCTTGACTACTGATGCTTAAAATGACTGTTTTTGATGTACATACTCCTCTGGCTCCCAAGGACTCCTGAGAGATCCGTATCATTATGGAAACTTGGGCGGCAACACTAATTTCAACTGATACCAATCACCTTTCATTGCTAAGACATTTACATTTTCATTGACGATTTAATTCTCTGAGGGATTTTGATCTCTGACAATCAAAGAACAGTGAGTCTGCAGCCAAACAGAAAGCGGTGGCCTAGGCTAGCAGGGAGTGAAGCAGCTACAGGCCCTTGATTGCCCTTCATTCCACAAAATGTGTCAGCCACTAACTCTGGGCCAGCTGTGGTGCTGGTAGACCACAAGGAAGCCAGGGCCTTCCCACAGCAGCTTTCATTTACTTAAATCTCAACTCAGCACCCCTCTCCCCAAGGAACAGGAAGACCTCTCATCCTTTTCTTTTGCAAGTACTCCCCCCTAGCAAGACCAGTGTGTTAGGAACTGACTGGAACCATGGCATCTTTGCCACAGGACCAAGTAGCTGAGGGATACTATTCTCTCTAGCAGTGTCCGAGGCTGAGACATGGCTTATTTCTCACTGGTGATCCAGATGGAGTCACCTGCTGCTCCCGAATTTATCCAGCCCTTGCTGCCCTGTTCACTTCTCCTTCCATCAGGGAGTGGTGTTGATACCCTAATAGTAAATGCATAGAAATAAATGGAAAGACTGAGGTAATGGCTGATGTGGGGAACAAGAGACACTCTCTTCAGGAGGGGACCTCACAAACCTGGGGACTTGAGGAAGTCTTTTCTATCAGAAAATTGAAGGACTTATAAAAGTTGGAAGCAAGAATCCCTGTCAGAAGCATCTTGTTGGTTTACCATTCTTTTTTTTTTTTTGAGATAGAGTCTCACCATGTTACCCTCGGTAGAGTGCCCTGGCATCACAGCTCATAGCAACCTCAAACTCTTGGGCTTAAGCGATTCTCTTGCCTCAACCTCCCAAGTAGCTGGGACTACAGGCGCCCGCCACAAAGGCTGGCTATTTTTGTTGTTGTTGTTGTTGAAGTTGACATTGTTGTTTAGCTGGCCTGGGCTGAGTTCAAACCCACCAACCTCGATGCATGTGGTTGGCACCATAACCACTGTGCTATGGGTACCGAGCCTGGTTGACCTTTCATTGGCTATCTCCTCCATTAGAGTGTCAGCTCTCTGCAATCAGGCAACGGTCATTCTTATTCACTGCCTGGGATACAGTGGAGACCCTATAAACATTTATTGAATGGTAAGTTTGGTTTCAGATATGCTGTACCTGAGAGATCTGCCTGACCCTCACGGTTTTTGAAACTTAAAAAATACGTTACCTTAATTTACATTGTACTGCTATTAAAGGTAGTGTGCATGAAAAAAAGGAAAGCTGAAGTTTTGCTATGATTTGATATTTCTATGATTATGTGGTGACAGCTTCCGGGAAGATTGAGGAGTTCCAATAGACTACCTCGTATCTTTTGCAGCACTTGGGCTTTAATCACATCTCGCTGACTTTCGGTTTGAAAAATTGGTTCGATGACACAGTCAAATCTCCACACCTGGCTGATTGCCATACCATGATTAGTAGCTAGGTAACCAGAGAGGTAGATGCCGATATGTCCTCTCCTCAGACCTGCCTCACAGTGCTAATCCGATGCCATTTTCCCGATTTTAAGTTGTCTTTGTCTCTGGACGTTATTGTCATTGTAAAGCAGAAGAAGAAATAACCTCACTGACTAGCTATTTTTCTTCTTCTTCTTTTCTTAATGCACTTAAAGCTGCTGCAGATACGTAGCATAAAGTACTGCTATTTGTAATTTACTCAAAAACGAAAAACTCTTTATGTAAAGTTATTACCTCAGTTGTTAAAAACTGCCTTTTAAATTGCTTATGGGGAGGAAAGGGCTCTAGTGTCAGGGAATCTGCCAGCGGTGGAATAGGAGGTGGGTGTCTCAGGTCCCTAGCTGGTCTCCTGTGGGGTAACTCTTCTAAAGCAGGGGGAGACTTCTCATGAAAAGTAGCTAAAATCAGCCTTGGAAGAAGTTCTCCAAGAAAAGTTTTCCTTATAGCTACTGTTAAGAACAGGGTAAACACTTGAATGGCCTGGCTAAGAAAGAGGGCTGCCTGCCTCCTCTGGGGAGACTGAGATTCTTTCCGCAGGCTCAAGAGATTTCAGAGGCACATGTAGCACTCCAAACTTCTCAGTCTATAATCCCACAATTGTTACCTCAAAAATCATACTGATATTTAAATATATTTCCTCTTTTAAATGTTTTTGATAAGAAGCAACAGGCTCTGTGAACTATTAGACTATTAATACACGGCTCTTTATTATAAAAATCACTTGCAAGTATGTTTGTTACTGGCAGTTATAGTTTATTCACCTTATTTCTAAAATCTGTTCATTCTGATGCCCTAGGCTAGAGTGCTCCCCCTCATAAGCAACCTCAAACTCTTGGGCGCAAGCGATCCTCTTGCCTCAGTCTCCCGTGTAGCTGAGATTACAGTGGCCTGCCACAACCCCTGGATAGTTTTTCTATTTTTAGTAGAGACAGGGTCTCACTCTTGCTCTGGCTGGTCTCAAATTCCTAAACTCAAGAGATCTACCTCGGCCTCCGAGAGTGCTAGGATTACAGGCATGAGCCAACACATGCCTGAACTTATCTCTAGAGTCTTTGGCGTAAGAACTTAAATTTGTTTGTATAAGCTATATGATGAATGAGCCTTGTGACCATTAATCCACTCCTATATTTTATGGCATGGGTTTTGTTATTAGTAAAAAAACTCACTAGAGTTGACTCTCTGGAGCTAGTTTTCTCCTTGTTCAAAGTTAAGGATGCTTCCAGTAGATTCAAATTCAAACATAATTCAAAGGCTCTTTGTGTCACAGGGTATAAGATTTCTATAGACTTATTTCACAGGAAAACGAAAGGTGAAGGCAAAAGCCAAGTCATATGGGCAGAAAAGGAAATAAATCAAATCCTAAACAGAATGTCAGGTTTTATGGTGTGCCTGGCACAGAGTGGCAGTAGGGCTGACACCAGCCGACACCCACTGAGTACTATGAACTAAGTGTTTTTCATCCATTCAGGCAAAACAACCACCAAGGTAGTTATTATTATTATCCCTACATACAGAAAAAATAAGGGGGATTGATGAGGTAAGTGGGGTTGATGACTTGCAAAAGGTATAGGTGGGCTGAAAACTTGGGCTTGGGTGGTTCCAAGGCCTGTGCCTGTTCCACTGAGTCTGGCTGCTACCCCCAAATGAAGCTGGCACATTTGGTCTTTCTAGGGAGAGAAGTCCAACAGCGTCCCCTGAGCTGTGAGCCCTGCACCCTTGTCCAGCGGGAAGGCGCACTGCTTAGGGGCTGGCAGTACCACCTCTGGACATCTGCTCCCCGGCTTACGAGCTGTGTGACACTGGCATGTCCAGCATCCTCTCTGAACTTTAGTTTTCTCATTTATAAAATGAAAATAACATTCAATTCAAATAGCTGTTTTAAGGATTAAAATATAATAAAAAAAATAGTTTTTGGCAGATTGGCCAATTTTCAGTATCAGGGAGTAGCAACAATTATAATATTGTATATTACATTATAATTATATATCCAACTTAAAATCATAGGTCAAAAGAAGAAGCTGTAACCTCAAAGAAGTTACTTAACGTATAATAAAAAAATACTATAAAAAGCAATAAAGATTAGTTTTCTATGAAATAAGGAAGTTTGTAAGTTCAGAAATTCATATTAACATCCATAGAATCTAAATTACATTTTTAATTTTTGTAAAAAATTTTATGTGAGCATTTTAAGCCACAGAAAAGTTGAGAGAACTGTATACTGAAAACCCATGTACTCATTACTTTGATCCTACATTTAACATTTTACTATATTTGCTTTATCACATGTCTATGCAACAATCTGTTTTTAAAAAAGGCATTTCACATTTAAGAACACCAGGACATTTGCTCCTAAACATTTCAATGTGCATATCATTAACTGGAGTTCTACACTGAAGATTCTCTTTTTTACTTCTAGGTAAAATGACACACAAATCTTGCCACTTGATATTTCTGACAAATGGATATACCTCTGTGACCCCCCTGTTGATACACAGATTTTCTATCAGTATATAGACTATTACTTTTACTCTAGAAAGCTCTCTTACCTACATTACATTTTAAGTAAAGAAGCTATAAGGTAAGGGGAAAAAACACCAGGTTCAAGAATCAAAGGATCTGGGTTCCAATTTCATTTATATCACTCATTAGAAACATACACAAGTTGCATGCACACAGGCTCTATGTGTATCTCTCCCCGCCCCCAATTCATATATATCTATCTCCTCAGTTTTTTCAACCATAAAGAAAAAAAAAGACAACACCCATCTCACAAGGTCTTTTGTAAAGGTTAAGTACAAAAACACCCGGAATACGGTTAAGTGTTCAGTAGAGATAATCAAATAGATATTATTACCTTGGTACCTTCTCTCTACCTTCCTCCCACCTCTCCCTAGTCTCCCCAATCTGAGGATGTTATTTTGAAAAAGAAAATGGTAAGGACAAAACAAAAACAGAAACAAAAAAAAAACCGGTTACATGAGAGAAGAGGGGAAAAAAGGCATCTCTCTGCATAGGCAGTCCTCTCCCAATTTATCCACGGTGACTTCAGCTAATTAAACATCTGTCTCAACGGTCTCCTCAGCAAATTATTCATCCCCACTTTGTGACACTGATTGTTGGTTGCAGCCTTTTCCCCATTCCCAGAAACTTCTAAGAGTTTACTCACCAGGCACATGGCAAGGAATGATGCAGGGTCCCCATTAACCCCCCACAGTTGCCCTTGGTGCCAGTGTTGTTCATAATGCTGCCAGACGTGCCCTTAGATCCGCCTCCCCAAAATAAACCATTAGGGGTGACAACGTTTTTGTCTACATTTCTGATTTCCAGATTGTGATGCATTTTCTAAGTACTATGACATGTACCAGACTGAAGCAAAGTATTTAACAACAATTTAGCTGAAAATCTGTTTTATAAGTGGTTTTGCTGACAAAATAAACAGGTAATATAAGGTCTCGAATAAGGCGCAAATGGAGTTTGGTAAATTACCAGACTCTCTTTTTGAACACACAAACAAAAGCTTTGCTTGTGATTGTATGGCCAGTAGGCAAACAAGTGAAGTTACCTGGCTTGGATACGTGTCTTTCTCTCTGTATTAGTGTGTGTAAGTGTGTGTGCACCTGTTTGGGCAGGAAGTGGGGAGGTGAGGTAGAGGAGAACTGGGTTCTAAACTACAGAGCATTTTTTTTTTAATTGAGTCATACCTGTGTATATTAATGCAATCGAGGGCACACAGCATTACTTAAAAATGGTATTCTGAAATTTGACTTATTCTCTATTTCTTTTTCTACTAAAAGAATTGATTGGCTGAAGAACTATCCTTTAATAAGATATGGCTAAATAAACTCATTTAAAAATACTAAACTGGCTGGGGTGCCTGTGACCTTGCACTCTAGGAAGCTAAGGTGGGTAGATCGCTTGAGCTCAGGAGGTCAAGACCAGCCTGAACAACTAAAAATAGAAAAATTAGCCGGGCATTGTGATTGGCGCCTATAGCTCCAGCTCCTTGGGAGGCTGAGGAAAGAGGATTGCTTGAACCCATGAGATTGAGGTTGCTGTGTGCTATGATGCCATAGCACTATACCCAGGGCAACAGAGTAATACTCTGTCTCAAAAAATAAATAAATAATAAATAAAAATACTAAACTACAACACACTAAAACACAGAAATATAAATTAAAATGAAATACTAACTGCTAACCATCAGTTTGGCAAAAATTAAAGATGAATAACATCCAGTGCTGGATGTAAGGGAATGGGAAAAGACAGATGCCCATATCACATCTTAGGACATTAAAGAATGCATATAAACTTATCAAAGGGCAGTTTTTTTTAACATTTTAAATAAATAAATCTCTGACAAGCAATCCTATATTCAAAATTTAGCATAAATATAGAATGAATATTCATACCAGATTATTCTTTGAAGATTTCTATAATACTGAAAATTTGAAAATAATATAAACATTATTCGATAAAGAGCTAAGTTAAATAAATTTCCTCAAAAGATAAAAGTATGTGATCATTCTGATAAATAATGCTTATCGTATGTTTTTGAGTAAAAAAAGCAAATGTAATATCATCTATATTGTGTGATATCATTAACAAAAATACCTTTACTCGTATACACTTTTCATTACTTCATTTAAGAAACTTTTACTGAATGACCTCCTATTATTTGACAGGTACCTTGATAGAGGTTGAGCATGTAAAATAAAAACAAAAAACAGGGACCTGTCCACGGGAAACTTATAACCTGTATGCATATCTCTCTGTGTGTGAACTGAATAAAAAAAATAAACAAAGGAGTTACATTAAAGGAAGTTAGAGGAAATCTTCACTTTTTTGGAAGTTAGAGGAAATCTTCACTTTTTACTTCACATACCTCAAAAATGTGTGATTCTTTTCAACAACTGTTTAATTTTAATTTAAATATGTGTATCTCTAAAAACCTATCTTTTACCATATCCTTCTTTTGATACTAACTTCAGGAGATCAGGCAACACTGCCAAGTTATTTCAATTCTCCCTGTGCATTCAGCTTTAATAAAAGAAATCAGACTTTCTCATGGCATCCATCCCTGTTTCCTGAATAGAGCACCTTCCACTCTTCTCCACACCTTAATTCAGGGTTCTATCATCTACTGGACAGATTTCTCAAGAGCTTCTGCACAGACGTCTCTGCTTCGTGTTTTGTGGCCTCTAATCTATTTGTATAACACAGATGGTGTTTTCTAGAAGAAATTCTGATTGTATTGCCTTCCTTTCAATGGCTCCTCTCTGTTGTCAGAATAATGTTCAAATTCAACACAGTTTACAAACATGGCCTGGTCCCAAAGGACCACTGCATTCTGAACCCTTTCCCATCCCTCTTCAGCTGCCAGTTTCTATTCATCTTCAGGTCTAAGTCAGATAACGTGCTCAGGATAGTTTTTTCTGACTAAGATTGGGAGTCAGGGCTCCCTTCTTCCCATATGTACCCATCCATGGTATCATAATTGACTGTTTATTTGCTTGACTCCCCAACCAAACAGTAAACCCCTTGAGGGTAAGGACCATTTCTTGGTCTCTATAAAATCCGCAGTACCGGGTGGTGCCTGTGGCTCAAAGGAGTAGGGCGCCGGCCCCATATACCGGAGGTGGTGGGTTCAAACTTGGCCCCCAGCCAAACAAACAAACAAAAAAATCCCCAGTACCTACACAGTCCCTGTTATATTATAAGCCCTAAGAAATGAATATACCTCTTCTATTCTTGAGTATACCATCAGGGCTGGCCTGGCTGCATCTGGCCACAGCTTAGTTCCTGATGTAGATTACTCTCCGCCCGCTTCCTGCTCCAGCAATTTGGAATTTACATGTTCTATGACTACATCTCAAAGCATGTTTCCTCCTCTGCCTGGAATGTTCTTCTTCTCATTTACCCATTTGGCAAAGTTCTAATTAATCTTCAAAAAACCCATCAAAGAAATCACTTCAGAGCATCTTTTCTTAGTCCCCAACCCCACCTAATAGTTTCAAGTACTCCCTTATCTGTGCTGCTTTAGTGGCTTGTATACATCTGCTCGTCAGTTTACTGTGTTTTAGTGCCTCTTTTTCTGTGTACTCACTGGGTTTTCCGTCTGATTTTTAGTACAGCCCTGGTACAGAGCAGGCAGGATTTGATGATGACTGCTGAACTAAACAGGGAGCTTAGAGCCATACAGCACTTAAAACCACACAGCCTTTTCATACGATGCCTGGATTAATCCTTATGCAACCTTTCTCATGTTCGAGTTGAGGGAGTGAAGCTCAGAGAGGTTAAGTACCATCATTACACATACAGTTTCTTAATGTTAAGACAGATTTTTCTTCATCTTTTTAAACATTTCTACATCTATATGTAGCAGTATTTCCTGAGCAGCTACTATGAACTTAGTGGTGCTCTGGAATTACTCCCTAGTAAACCCAGGAGAAGGTCCTCTGACTTCAAACTGTTTGTACCTTCCACACCACCTCTCAGCCTCTTAGGGGATATGTCTTTTCCTTTCATTCTAGTTTTTTGTTAATCTAATCCATGCTTGTGACTGTCCCAGATGAAGTGAATGAATGGATTTTGTAATGGAAAAGGAACTTCTGAAAGATTAGTGACTAGCAGGAAGAGTAAATGCTGGTCAAATGTAGTTTTGGTGAATGATAGATTTCAAGTTTTTCTGATGTGGCAGTTGGGAGAGCTCATAACACCCTTCTAAAATAATTGGGTCTCTAAAGTGGTTCCAAAAGATTTTTGCTTGACATAAATTCTCTAAATTTCCAGGCTTTCTGGATAAAATAGTTGACTGCAATGCCATCTTTAACGTGCTCTGCTCTGTATTTGGGAAGATCCATCAGGAGTTTCAGAGCATTCCAGACAGGGGGAGTCTCAGGCAAGATGAAACAAAAAGATAAAGAAGCAGAGAAGGGAGGTAAGGAGGAATATTTAACTTAGAGCTTCTTGCCAGGGCACTTCTGAGTTATACATTTAAATACATTAGAAACACTGTAAGCATATAGTAAATTACAACCTTAATTTACTATATTGTTTTCCCATTGGATTGTTAGATACTGAATATCAGGTCTTTACTTCTTATTTAGCACCCATGCATGACTGGCATCAGCATAATTATTTATTCTTTCATAAGGAGGAACAGTTGTCTGCAGAAATTACTGCCTTTTGACAAAGAACATTTAAACAGTTTTATTTACCTTTTATTCTTTTTATGTTTTTAAGGATGACCTGCTACAGCATAAGGAAACCACATATCTGTGTCTCTGCTTATACATTCTACTTTCATAGACGAAAGAGTTACTGGATTTTCTGTCTTTATAATCACACAAATGTAGGACTCTGTTCAATCCTACGGCTAGAAGATTCTTTAGTTTACTTTAGTCCTTGGAGGGCATTTCAGGCTAGAAGAGTGTTAAAAACTCTACTTCATCTAAAACGCATGGGGATTTCCCTTTTTATATAGGGCAGCTCAGGACAGGTGGATGTCGCTTTAAGAAAGCCAGACATAAAACATTAAAACTGACACCAACACAGACAAACTGTGCAATTACAAAAAGAATTCCTGGCTTTATATCCAGATTCACCACGGGGTTCCTTTAAATGCTGCACTTCCCTAGTGCATTTAGATCTCAGAATCAATGAACATTTCTGTTTACAGAATTTTAAATTTGTTCTCCCATTAGGGTTCTAATAAGCAACATGGTACGAATAAAAAGAGTATAGGCTTTGAGGTCAAAAAAGCTTAGGCTTCAATTCAGATTCACCATTTACTTACTAAGGAAACTTGGGTGACTTTAACTTCTCTTACAGCTCAAGGAGGCTCAGAGAAATAAGTACCTAACTACATATATATTAACAGTTATCACAGTTCCTTAATTCTAAGAAGCACCTTTTTTCCTTTACTTTTTAACATTTATAAAGCCTTACATATAAGGTAAAATGTCATCAAATCTACTTTCTAGGGGTGTCGTGCATATTAAATGAGGTCATATCTGTAAGTACAAAAAAACTACTCAATCTAACAGTTCTCTTCTACCGGGAAGAGATTTTGCTTTTGGAAAGATCAAGTCCTCCTCTGACATGAAAATTCCTTTAAAACACTCTTGATAAATAATGAATTCATTTGTGTACAAATTTCTAAATCTATCTGGCATGAAAGTAAGGTCTACCATGTGTGGTATTGCAGAGGCTGGCCCTACTGCCGCCAGCCCACTACACATGATCCATGTTAGGTCAGAGGCTCTAAATTCTTTCCGTACTAGCTGCCTGGGTCTCTGTCTGCTCTGTACCCCTCTGTTGTAATGCAACCACCAAGTCTGCATTTTTCCCCAGCTCTTTCTTTGTGTTTATACTCTGCATATGTCCCTTCCCTTCTTTGGATCGCAGGGTATTTCACAATGCTTAGAAGTTTGGATTTCATTCTGCATGCAACTGGAAGTCATTTAAAGGTTTGGAACAGAGATAGGACCTGATTCATATTTTACAGGATCTCTCTGGTTGCTGTGTAGACAAAAGACAGTAGTGGGCCAAGAGCAGAAACAGGATGCTATTTCAGCAGTCCAGATGAATAGTCACGGCGACTTGGACTCATTCAATGAAGATGGAGAAGACTAAATGGATCCAGGATATACCGTAGAGATAAAACTCATAGGACTTTCTAATGCATAGATGAGGGGAGACAGAAAAGGTAAATATTCAGATAGCCATCTGGATACCTGTCATGGGGAAGATGGGTAGATGATGGCACCATTTACTGTCCTGGGCACCTGCTGTATCTTCTTATAGGGTCAATTTCATTACAACATTTTTTGGGCAGGTGAGGAAGAGTTAAGTAAATCAAACAGCGAAGTAATCTGCAATGTTCTTTTTATGTTAAAACAAAGTAAGTTACAGTTTTGATTGGTAGTGTTCCACACCCACCCCTCAACTACAGCTTAAATGTGAAGGTCACTATTTAAATGTCAATTGCTCAGAGGAAGAGTTCCTTGAATACCTTATAAGATGCAGTGAGCCCCCTTGCATCCTGTTTTTCTCTCAGCCCCTTATGTTCACTTTCCCTCTAGAATATAAGGCCCTCCTCAGCAAGGGCCTTGTTGATGTGCTTTGCCGCTGTCTCCCTCCGAACAGGTCTGACACATGGGGCACATGATGGTGAATGTACAACACGGCTGCAGATACATTAGGGAGCAATTACATGAATTTTTAAGATACAACGTATAAATCCAGTGATGCCATCATTACTGGTCCCTCAGACCAGAACTCCACACCCTGTGCTACTTTAGTATTTTAGGGAATAATGTTTCAGAAGCCCTAGATTTGACTATCTAATTGGTGAAATTCTAGGGGAAAGAAAGTAAATTAGCAAGCAATAAGGTGCTCTGTGGACGCAAACAGAGAGGTTAAGAGGGAGTTCTTCCTACTTGAGACAACTAACACTTTTCTTTCAAGTTTTAGGTGAAATTTTATAAGAGAGAAATATGAACGAATCCTGCTAGGCTTATTAACAATATTGTAAGAATTTTCTTCTTAAAAGGATCTTTAGACTAATAAAAACTTGTCTTTTATATCAAAAGGCAAGAAAAGATGAGGTAAGAAAAATATGCTTCTGTTCAATCTTTCTGCAGATAACACGGAGAAAACACCTCTATTTCATAATAATAACAAATATGGAACAGAGCTATGCAGAAAACTATTCTGCTTGGTAAATCTCACTTTGATGACTTCTCTCTTTTGTAGATCAAGAGAAACCTCTATTTCTGTGTCAATTTAAAAACTGAAATTGATCTGTCTCCATTTCTCAACAGCGTCTCTGTCATGCCCAACATCATGCTTCAGAAGGCTGGTTAACAGCATTTTTAAACAACAATAACAAAATACTAAGAAGCTCAGAAGGTCACTGATTGCGAGGGTGACCTTAGCAGAAAAAGAACTTGAAGATCTAAAGCCTTTATACAATAAATAACAAGTTAGTATATTTTACTGGCTAAATCAAGGGACCTGACTACTACTCTTTACTGTGTCAAAAACACACCCACCCAATTATTAACATTGGTAAAGAGGTTTCATCTAACTCTTCTAAAACTAGATTCTCCAGTTACAATTTTCTTAAACAGTGGAGATTTTCTGCCAACTCGGGTAGACTCCAAATGTCAAGTAGGTCCGTAATAAAATAAAAAGTTTGCAAGAAACTTTAAAAAGAGACATTCAAACTAGGCCTTAGCAGAGAACTGACTGGAATACGCTATGAAAAGACCACTAAAGTTAAGTACATGAATATTAACAGAAAAAAAACCCTGCATCATTCACAAACAGTTATGACTTGATGAAATAATTACAAATAAAGCAACTCAAAATTTTAGATCAGTTACAAATGCCTGTAATGATATCCTATCCCAAAATGAAAAACGATTTTGAAACCCTAAGGGATTCCACTGCCAAAGCTATTTACTTAAAGAAGAATTCTTTTGCTCAGACATCTACCGCCTTCTTATTTTTTACAAATTAAAACTGGGGAGAGAGTGCCAGAGGGAAAAACAACAGAGTATTTAAATATTAGGAGTACCATCAAGCCCACATTTTGATTTATTAATAAAATAGTTTAAGTTCTAAATTTATTGTTATTATTAAGTGAAGATTTGTGTGGTCAGTTTGAAAAAAAAATAAAGGACATTAAAGAAATACACTGACAGCTTACCAAAGGAATTCTGGAATCTTGTTCCAGTGTAACTAACCTCTAATGAATAGTCCACATGGCACATGTTGTTTAATTTGAGCGGGTATATCCTTGCTTCTCACTCCAGCTAAATAAGAGCAGCAAAAAGGCAAGCATTGTCCTGCACTCAACCAGGGAAAAGGTGTCTGAAGAGAGAGGTCTCATGATTCTAATTCATAGGGCATGGTAGGCACCTTCTTGCAAAGACCGAGTAGAAGTAATTGTGGTAAAGGCTCTGGAAGTATATCTCCAACCTGGCATCTCTCTTCATCAAGTTCATGACTAAGTTCATGTGTCATAAAGTATTAAGCATTTCACAGACAACTGTGAACACTACCACATTTTTTAAAAGTAAATATACTGGTGTTTCCCTCCATGACAAGAGGATTCTCATTAATCAACTTCAAAAAGAAGTCCATTCCACAATACAAAGTGCAAAAACACAAAATGTATCCTGCCTTTATCAAGTTTACCTGAAATATATATACCTTTGCGAAACTGAAGATTCTTCTATTTCATGAGACCATAGTTAATAAAACTACAGAAAGACTTTCTTAATTTAAGAAGCTTTTTGGATTAAGAAAATGTGCAGTATACCTGTAATCCTAGCACTCTGGGAGGCTGAGGTGGGTGGATTGCCTGAACTCACAGGTTCAAGACCAGCCTGAGCTAGAGAGAGACCTCATCTCTAAAAATAGCCAGGCGTTGTAGTGGGCACCTTTAGTCCCAGCTACTCAGGAGGCTGAGGCAAGAGAATCGCCTGAGCCCAAGAGTTTGAAGTTGCTGTGAGCTAGAACACCACAGCACTCTACCAAGGGCAACAAAGTTAAGACTCTGTCTCAAAAAAAAAAAAAAAAAAAGAAAGAAAGAAAGAAAGAAAAAAGAAAAGAAAAAAAGGAAGTGGGGAGTAATTCGGGTAAATGTATCAATCTCAATTGGCTTGGCTCTCTAGTATGAAAAGAAATAAATAATGCAGACCACTGTTTTTTGGATAATAAGTCTAACTCTCTGTCAAGGATATGGCAAAGACTCTAATGGAAATGGCAGTGATGTGTACAGAAAGGTAAACAAAAATAAACCTGTGTATGATAAATTCTTGGAATGGACACAGATAAACAGGTATGTAACTGGACACAGATGACGGGAGACTGAAGGAAAGACATTGGCTCAGCGGTATCTGAATAAGTTCACACGGGCTTCGTGGTCTAAAGAATCTGTGACAGCAGAATTTCTAATGAGAAGGTTAAAAAAGTTGTACCTCCTCCTTGGACAACTCAGAATAATGCCTTCTTACAATATAATGAATTATATCACAAATATACTCTATGTAAAAAATTTTAAGAACAAAACAAGAGAAAGAACCAGGATCCTAAAGGAGGAAGAATGCTAATCAAATATCTTTGATTATGTAAAGCTGTTTAAAAGCTATTATACTGGCACCGGGAGCCCCAAAATATCTCCTTTCCCTTGGCAAGGAGTAGCTATGCCTCTTCAATCATCCCCTAAATGCAAAGAAGTTTGACCCCCATGCAATGGATAAAAGTCACCCAAAAAATGAACAAAAGAGGTGTTTGGAAAAACCAGAACACCATTCATCCCAGTTAACGACTTGTTCATTATGAGTGATGATGGATAAAGACTTCTCATGCTGAGATGAAATCAAGATTTATATGCATTGTTTCCTCTCCCAACTTGTGGGAAGATCATCATCATTTAATTCTATCTCTGCGGCCAGTGATGGGCATCCAGAGAGCTGGTTATCAAACGGCGCAGTCAGCTGGCAAAAGCTGAAACGTGCAGTTGGCACATCTGGACGGAGCCGCCACAGCCGAGGGTGAACAATGACTCCTGGCAAGCGTCCAAATTGCTTGCAGACGCTAGCAGGTCTCATCTACAACCGCCTCTACCAGCATCTCTCTCTCTCTCTCTTTTTTATGAGAATCAGATTTTCATTGCTCCATTCAATTGCTCTCCTCTGCCATTTTTTACAGCTCTTATCGTTTCCTTGGAATATGGCCTTGAGACAGCTCATCCGTGTCCTTCACTGTGTTATCTCTTCTAACTTTTATTAAAACTTCAGCTTTCATCAGAAGATAGCTAATTAAATCTGGAACAGATTATATGCCTTCCTTTAAAACAGCACAAAACTATTTTCTTCAACCTGAGCAATGCTTTTTTTCTTTCCAAAAGGTGAAATTGAAAGTGTTTAAGAAGTCTCTTTATTTACAAGGCTAAGATATTTCGCAAGTCACATATGAGTTAATTTATATTAAAGTGTCTCTAGTATGACAAATCTTTGATCTATTTCCCCCAAATAATTATTTCTCAACACTGCTAATATTTTTTCTTATATAAATATCACAGCTAATACCATAAGCTTATTTTCCATATACAATTGGGTAATAAGGAATTAGATAATAATGGGTATTTGTGCATATCAAATGATTTATCTTTTTTTAATCTTTTTTTTTAAGCTTGCACTCATTAGTGCTGAAGACAAACTTTTCCTTTTTTTCCCCCATATCTCAAACACTAATAACTGTAAGTTCTCCCACGGAAAATTATGTGAAAACATGAAATTAAAAGCAGTGATTCAAATTTAGGACTGATTTTGTGTTCAAGACAGCTTTACATCAACTAATCATTAGCACAAGTAGCTCTATCTTAGTCTACCACAAATTATTAATGATGGAATTTCCATAACTGATATGAATACATTCTTCTCACATATGCCACTGACCAGTCCCTTCCTGTGTTCCAGGGGCAGTGTAAAATTATTGTTTTGCTGCAGACCTGCTAACCAAACCTTCCGGCAATGATATCTGAAACAATCTAGGCAGCCATCAAACACACCAACACACCCACTAGCCCCGTCTCCTGCCCCACACTCTAAGCCTTTTTAACGAAGGGCTAAGCTTCCACTGCCAGGACGTGATTTAACTATCCTACCTGAAATTTTCTGAGATCCTTTTCTTCGCTTCACTGCCTTTAGCAAGATTTCTTTCATTGTGACCTTTGTGTTGTCCACCTGAATAAGGGAGAATCCATGAGCAGCATTTCTGTAGGAAAAGACAAATATTATTTTATCACCAACATTCAACCAGAGAGATATTTCAATCTTCCCTGTGTTTAAGAAAGTTTTAAAGCAGGTGTACAATGAAGTGCCAATTATTTAATCTATTTCTAATGGGGAGAGTAAAAGCATTCTAATATCAGCAGTTCAGGGTTAAGAAAGGTTTTTCTAGTTGATCGCACATTTAATTTAATTGGTCTGTGTGGGTCAGTGCCACCTCGGGTTCCTGGTGTTGGCTCCCAAGCCCAATCCTGTGGCAAAAAATGACAATTGGTGAACTTGGCTTGTGTCAGTAGATGTCACTGCAGGCAGATACTACCATTGTAATAAGCTCATGGAATCCCAGACCAAAAACAGTCGTGGGGTCGGGAAAAAGTCATGACCTGTGTATGTGTGTGTATACACACACACTAGCTAGTTAGGAAGAGCCTTTTCCTTTTCTCATTTTAAATTGTGTTGGGATATCACTCTGTGTGTGTGTACACATACACACGCACATAATTTTTTAAAAATACACCGTCTGTGTACACTTCATTAGAAACGGTTTAATCTACTTAGTCCTAGAAAGTCAAAAATATTAGCTAAGTACAAATCATAACAAGACAAAATACTAACACTACTTGCAAGCCTCCAGTCGATCAAATTGAGTGGGGGGGAGTGCTTCATCTACATAGGGAAAAAAAGCTAAGGGGAGAGTACTTTAAAAAACAGAAGCCCATCCCCTGCATGAGGTAACTTCACCAACACTGTTAATTGCAATAGCAAGTATCACAAATACTACTCACTACGCTTGGGCACTGGGACAAAACAGGTCAATTCCAAGTAACTCATGTAACAAACGGGACCCAAGTTTCCAACTATGGAACATGGGAATTGCCACAAGGAGTTTGGTTGCATTCCCATTTCTCCGTAAGAATCTCAAAAGGGAATATGGCCAAAAAACATGGCAGAACTTCATACTGACAAGAAATCTGAAAGAAAAGCCAAGCCCCAAGCTAAGCCCTGGAAAAGCTTCCCAACAGTAGGACAGGCTGGGAAGGAGCCTTAAGCCTCGGTTGGACCCAACCAGGTGGCTGACTCTCCACAGGGGCTGGGGGCTGATCTCAAAACCAAGGACCTAATTTGCTTCTCTAATACAGAGACATCTCCACAACCCTCCTCTCCACACAGCTTGCTGTTTAATCCTTGACATTCCATTTGTTAAAAAGCAAAAACCGATGCTGGTCTGGCCAGCACAATCATCCATTTTAACTTGGTCAAGTTCTAGCTATCGAACAGCAGGCCTGAGAACTGTCAAGCTAATTTTACTGAACACTCTGTTACTGAATCATGCCTGAGTCCCGGCCATTCTTTACCTCAGAAGCTGGACCCTATCCCAGAACAATCTTTAAAAGTTTATTTTACTGATCAAAGCAAAATAAGAAATAGCTCTTTTTTAAAAACTATATTTAGGGAGCAATGCAGTAAGTGATATTTTGGCAAGAGTACTGAAATGTAAAGTGCCTTGTGCATTTATAAACTTGGGGGTATTTGCTCTGGCGCCAGGCCAGTGTGTGTTTGGAACAAATGCCAATCAACCACGTTCAGATTTGCCTTCCCCTGCTTTCTCCTCAGAAGTCCGCGTGTGCTCCATCTGTGACAATATGTTGGGCGATGGATGAGCAGGGCCTGAAAGGAAACACAAGTTCTGGAGTACTCACAAACTAGTACTGGCCTAGACCTCGTGAACTTCTATCCATCTGGGTTCTACCTCAACTATTTTAGATTTGAATCTGCTTATAAATTGCTTACATTCTCTCCTAATCTGCTGCTGGCTGATAGCATTATTTCAAACCAATATATTTATCTTTTTCAGCTAAGGCAGACTAAAAGCTCAAAAGGAAGCCTGGTGTTTGGACTAACTTCCATAAATTAAAAGCATCCTTTTAAAAGATTTTTGAACAGAGGAAAATCCCTTGTCTGTATTTTTCTGTCATTTTACCAGAATGTACCTGGGTGACAAGGTTAAAGCAAGCAGAGGAAATCCCTGGCACTTATCATCCACAGGCATTACTGATAAATTGTGTGGTGGAGGAATAAAGGATTACCTTCTGTATTTTTTCATTACACTTTTCTTTTGTTACAGAATACATAAATCCATTGTGGCACAATGTAATATGTATCACCATGCTACACCTGCGGACGCTTCCGAGCGGCTGCCATGTCTGTGCAGTCAGGAATGATAAGTGAACCACCCGTGAATGTTAACGATAGTGATCATTCTGAGGTAACTCGGCTCTCCATCTTCCTTTACAGCCTCCGTGCTGAAGCCAGGGTAGCAAGGTTCATGAGAGGAAAATGAAAACAACAGTGAGGGAAGGGGCACGCATGGCCCTCGGAATGTACCCTCATGAACATGCAGTATCTTACTCTGGGGCTCCATTTCAGTAAAAACGTTAAAAGGAGAAAGAGGCTCTGCCCTGTGTATTGCATGTTCAACCAGACCTAATAAAAGTTTCCTCAGGTCAATCCCACACGCCACTCCTTTTGCTCCAGATGAATGCAAACTTTGGATTTTGTACTGTATCTGTAGCACTTCAGCGGGAAGATGGATAGTGTTTCTTTTTTGAGTAATACACTTATAGGATTCTAAAATGTAAAGGCACAGAACATAAGTGGTTCTCAGCCTCCACATAGGTGTAACTGTTAAGTTATGCTCCCATTTAACAAGTGGAAATGGAGGCTTGCCATAATTTTCAGCCTGACTTCCAAATTCTAGGTTTTATGCCTCATTTCTTTATATCCAGGATTATTCATGGGCTTTTAAAAAAGGCTACTGAAATATGTCTTTTAAAGTTGCTTTTATCTAATGTGGGGCACTGGGTCCGAGATTGAGAACACAGTGATCTTGGGGGAGACGCACTAGTCCCACTGCCTCCTTTGCAGTGCTGAAACCCAGTCTCTGAGCTGGGACCGGCACTGGGATGGCTAGCCCTCAGATGGACGGCGGGCCACACATAGACCCAGGGTCTCAGCTCAGAAACTGCTCCTCCACCTGCTCCCCTTGTTCCCCCCAGCACAGGGCATTCTAGGGACACGAGGTAGAAGCTGCTGCCCTCCTGCAGTTCCTCAGGCTACCCAAGCTGGGTCCATGATGAATACTGCCAGGAATGTTTCAGTCGATTCAAAGTTAGGTCCTGTCAAGTCTCCTAATCACTGAAAAACGTACAGGCATTTTAAAAAGAGATTACTCACTTGAGGAGTTCAGCTCTGTCCTAGTGCAAAGCCTTTCAGTTACCACAGAGAAGTTTATACACCAGCATTAACCTGATACCAACAGCATTTCTCTACTAAGGAGTAAGCCAGAGGTGATAGGAGCCACAGAAAAAAACAGGGGTACACTTCTTCATCTGAAAAGCTTAGATTCTATCAATAGGAACAGAGCTGGAACCAGAACCCAAGCTGGAAAGTAGCATATTAGAGAGGAAAGCATAAGGACCGGGAGTTGAATACCCTTTGATTGAGAGCCTGGTTCCAGGGCTAACTGAAATGTTGTTTTAACGTGTGAGAACCTCAGCTGCTTCCACAAAATAAGGAGGCTACTTGCCTCCATGAGGGATAAAATAGACAATGAAGCCCAGGCACCTGGCACTAAGGCTGGCAAACAGTAAATGGAGTTTACCAATGTTATTTCTCCTTTGTTCCCTTGTCCCAAGTCATCATCTCAAAACAAGAGACCCCATTTAGTTCCTCTCCCCCACACCTCCTAAGCAGAGCTCCTTATTTAGTGAATAGGTCTCAACACTCATTGTAATTGGTAACACAGGGACATTGAAAATGTGCCATTTGCAGGGCTTGGTGGCCACATTCAGGGGTACTGTCAGTAAGCAGTCTTTGCCCCAGCCATTAAAACCTCCCAAGAGCTAAAAGGAGAATACTCTGGGCTCAGTTTTCAAGCTTTCTTTTTTGACAAAGCAAACAAAGCAAACCACAGAAGCAGGTTATGTTCCACCTTGGAACACTGGCTTTGGCTTTTAACATTCCACCTTTACTGATTGGCTTTGCATGGTGATAAAGGAAATAAAAATTATGGAGGGGGTACGAAGAAATTCAATGAATTTATTAAGAGCTTTTTGATTTGTATAGTGCAAGTTGTTCACTGTTTAACTATTACAACAATAAGAGACACTATTACTTATTGAATACTTATTATGTGCCAGGTACTGTTTTAAGCTTAAAAAAAAAATCTTTACCAACTCATCTGATCCTAAAATAGTACTATTATAATACCCATTTTATAGATACTGAGGCTGGAGGCATTAGGGAATTTACCTAAGGTCACTCATCTATTAAAGATCTTATTCTGGATTCAGAAATCAACGACATGGTCCCTAACTCAAACAGCACAATCCAACAGGAGAGAAAGACAAAGAAGCCAACCAATAATTACAGCTCTGTCAGCTGCCATAAAGGTAAGTTCAGACACAGCGATAAAGGTAAGTTCAGACTGCTGCTGAAATACTTAACTCAGCTTCCCTGATAGAGGTGTCAGGAAAACTTCTTGGTGGAAATAATGTCTCAAAATCCAGCCATTATTTAACTGTATATCATGGTAAGAAAGACGGTAGCAACACCAGAAAGCAGCAGAGCCCAGTAAGCTCTAGAATGAAGCAGTCTATGCACAAAGAAGTTTTGTATAATGAATGATGAGAGCACTTACTTTAGTTCTCAGAATAGGAAGGTGTTATTATGAGTTTTATAAGAGAGAAAACTGAGGTTCAGCAAGGTTGAGACTCTTGCCTGGAATCATATGATAAATTAATAATAAGTTATAGAACTAATAAGAGGTCCCGGAGGAGCCAGAACTTGAACCCAGGTTGGCTAGACTCCCAAGCCCGTGTTTTTAACCCCTCCCTGTAAGCTTAGCCTGCAAGGGAGCCTTAAGGACTCAGATAAAGACAAGACTTAGGAGAGCACATTCTCTAGACTGGAGCCACCAAGCAATTTGTGGAAAAAGTTCAACTTCCATTATAACAAATTCAGTTCAATTATAAATGTGCTGGTCTGTACACTATATGACCTACAAGATCCTTAGAGACTGTCATAATTTCACAACCCACAATCTGACTGCAGAAGTAGAAAAGGATTTCAAGAATAGTGTTGATTCTCCAGTTGTGACTAGTTCATAATAGTGATGAAGACACACTCTAGTTCCCAATCTGCTCTGGTCCCAATTCCATGGGTGTTCATTCTCTAGCACTTCAAGGTAGAAAATGAAAATATATAAGCAAGAGAAAGCCTTGTAGTAACTGCAGCATGCCTGCTTTAAAGCAAGTCCTTTGGGTATTACTTTATCCATAAAAAGAGTTCACACTAGTGTGAATGCCACATTTTGTTTCCCCTTGCATTAACCGAATTTTTTTTCAAGATCAAAGTGTATTGTGTGAGCATGTGATGTTTGACATTGGACAAAGTACTCTTTTTCAAAACAGACATTTTCCAAAAACATAACTCGCTAGACTAATGGGCAGTGAGAAGCCAAAATGACTGCCCTCCGCCTTCTCCTTGTGTATCTTTGCCAGAGTCCTTGGGACTTGCCAAATCCGGTCATGCCTGCTTAGCTTGCTCGACTGATTGTGCCAGAAAAGAAAATAAGACACAGATGTATTTGAGCTCTTTGAGATGCCAGTAAGAGAGACAGCTAATGGCTTCATTTCGACCCTCCCCTTCCAGCTGGGCACAGGTGGGGGATAATGAGGTCCCTCTCCCTAATCAAACTCAATTATTTACTACTCTATATAACCGCAAAGACATTCACATTCAGTTCAGAATATAAAACACACCGTGGGCTACTTCCAACCACTGCCACTGGGTATTTATAACAAACTCAAGTGGCTAACAGTTTGCCTTGGCAGGAGTTTAAGTGTGTAAAGTTTTGCAAACTGTTTCTGTTCAAATATGTCCTGCTGAAATGGGGTCCCAGGCGGGGTTCCATAACTGTCAGGTCAGTGAACTGCGTAACATCTGAGAATGTATTCACCATGCAGTGCAGACAGGATCTGGAAATCAAACGCTTCATTCTATTGCAACCTTCTGAGAAGCATCACAATTTTTTCAACAGCAAGACTGACATTGTATTAATAAACATTCCAAGTGACTAGCCTGACATGTACATAGCAGCAGCTGACAGACTCCAACATAAGCTGAGGGGAAAACAGAGGAAATCAAAATGAGACATAGTAACTAAACATGGCCAAAGAGGGTGCATCATGAACAAATCACATTATTGTCAGAAATATGAGTCCTAAACTTTTGAGATATATAACAACTAAAGTAACAATCTGGCATAATTTTTGGATACCAAAGCAAGTTGATGGTTATCTAAAATGTGTGCTTTTATAGTAGGAACAAAGCATATCCTGGCACAATTTCAACAGACATTCCAGTTAGCAAAACATACATATTTAGCTTGTCTGATCTTTAAATCCTTAGAAGTATGTAATTAATGCTTTCCATCTTTATTACTTGCTCCAAAATTTCTGTCACTTTAAACAGACACAAAGAAAAATCTTTCCTTTTCTCTAGATAGTAGTTATTGCCAAAAAGGAAATCAAGTCAGATTTACAAATACAAAATTAAACAGGCTGCATATGTTACATTTCTACACACGAGGACAATCTGGACAATGAAAATGTTTGCTAATATAACAGAATGAAAAGAAACAACACACAGTTGGTCCTCTATGACTCAAGCAAACAATAAAGAACTAGGATAATTTACACCCATATTGTCAGGCCCAGCTACAAAGAATACAGTCATCTTTTTTCCCTCCTTATCCTATTTTAGCTTTGTCCCTTATCAAACAGTATGACCTTGGGTAAGTAACTACCTGTGTCAGATCCTCAGCTTATAAAAATAAAAATAAATTGCTTAGAAGGAATAAATGAGCAGTATCTACCAAAGGTATGAAACTAAAGGAGTGTGCAAAAATGCACTTTTCTTTTTTTATTTTTATCTTCTATAGATCACAAGATAATATCACATAAGAGAAGGAGAGGCTTAAAGCTAATGACACCCTTTAATAAAGGTCTGGTCACTGGGGGTATACTCGGGAGATATGATCAAGAGGGCAAATTCAATCTACCAACCTTTTTCTTTAGGTTGAAATGGATGACTTTATTTATAGAACTAAGATCAACCTTCAGACAATATGAACTAGCCTACTGTTTTAGTTCCATGTAGCAGAGCTACCCGAGGTAGTAGCAAACCTATTGAAAAGCCCTGTACAGGGTGGCGCCTATGGCTCAAAGGAGTAGGGCACCGGCCCCATATACCGGAGGTGGCAGGTTCAAACCTGGCCCTGGCCAAAAAGCTGCAAAAAAAACAATTTAAAAAAAAAAAAGAAAGAAAAGAAAAGCCCTGTATAGCAAAGTGGGAAGAATCTAGGATACACCTCACCTTTCCTTTTATGCAAAGCCTAGAGAAGCCTAGGAAGCCTTTGGGAGCCTTCTGAATCACTGTTGCCTAAGATAGCTCAGCTTCTAGAATAAGATCTTGCACTGTCTACGTGATGGTCCCTCATGTAAACAGTAAAACCCTAACTGGATTCCATTTGTTCTGGAGGTCTTAGATAGAACTATTCCTCCTCCATGTTCCTCGAACATATTAGACATTTTAATTGCTTTTACTGACTTCTGATTAAGGGGGATTCTACCCATTTTAATGGCCTTGACTTTCTTTCCCTTAAAGCCCTTCTTCCCCACTCTAGAGTAGCATCCCAATGTGAAACTTTAATGTCAACGCATATGATGAAATGACATCACCACAGTTGCTTTTGTCTGTATTTTTGAACTCAACATAGCTTCACAAATTCTGACAGAATTAGCCCTCTGCTGGGGGATAGAAGAAGATGGAAAGGCTTCCCTCCTTGAGAAGCACCTTATACACTCAAGATCTTATTTCCCCTTGTCCTATTGCCTAACGCAATAGCAAGCCTTGGCTTGGTCATTGCTGTCACGGAGTACTTCTCTAGATGTTGAGCACCATCTGGAATCCAGCTATTTATATGGTTTTAGGGGCCTCCCATTTCTCCCACCTCCTGCTTTTTCCCTCCCACATCCCTGACAGCCAAACATCTTCATGCTTAGGCTCAAAGAAGCTAAGTAGTCAGCAAATTAGGGACTCCTGTTTATATTCACATCCAAAATCAATCAAGAACAATGACTAGCTTAGAAATCCATTTTCAAATTTGATAAAGGAGGCAGTTTTCATTAGCAGGCCCCTAATTTGCAAGTTGCTGGAGTAATCCATTCCCTTTCCTCAAAAAGGAATAGCTCTATTTCCAGGGGTTTCCTGGGATCCAAGGGCCTCAGAACGGAAGGCTGGATGTAGCCTTGCCTTTTAAGGAATATTAGAAGACATCCAACTTCACATTCTTTCCACGGAACACTTTTCCAATTAGGTACTCATTTAAGTTAATTAGTTGCTCTTCTAAAATGTAAGTATTTTATTATAAACTATAATAATTCATTATACTTGCATGATACAATAAAGGAAAATTTAAAACTTTCTTTTATATAAAGAAAAATTTATTTTCTACTTTTGCTATAATGGACACATATTAATTATAAAATAAAAAATAACACAAAGGAAGGTTAAACCCATTCACACCTTAATGTGAATTATTTAGTCTGATAAAACTCTGATAGAAATAACAAGAATAACAACCACGTAACACTTCCTATATACCTACAGGATATCTATAGGATATCTATATCTGTAATCTTTACAGCAATATTCCCTGAAATTCTAAGACCTCCAGGAGTCATCAGTTGAATTCAGAATTAAAAAATTTGATGGGGCAGCGCCTGTGGCTCAACGAGTAGGGCGCCGGCCCCATATACTGAAGGTGGCAGGTTCAAACCCAGCCTTGGCCAAACTGCAAAACAAAAAAATAGCTGGGCATTGTGGTGGGTGCCTGTAGTCCCAGCTACTCGGGAGGCTGAGGCAAGAGAATCACCTAAGCCCAGGAGTTGGAGGTTGCTGTGAGCTGTGTGACGCCACGGCACTCTACCAAGGGCGATAAAGTCAGACTCTGCCTCTACAAAAAAAAAAAAAAATTTTGACTTTAGGGTGACGCCTGTGGCTCAAAGGAGTAGGGCACCGGCCCCATATGCTGGAGGTGGTGGGTTCAAACCCAGCCCCGGCCAAAAACCACAAAAAAAAAAAAAAATTGATTTTAGGCTGAGCCCAGTGGCTCACGCCTATAATCCCAGTACTTTGAAAGGTTGAGGCAGGAGGATTGCTTGAAGTCAAAGTTTGAGACTAGCCTGGGCAACACAGTAAGGCTTTACCTTTACCAAAAATGGGAAAGTTAACAGGGCATGGTAGTGCATGCCTGCAGTCTCCGCTACTCAGGCAGCTGAGGCAGGAGGATCACTTAAGGCCCAGGGGTCTGAGGCTGCAGTGAGCTATGGATACTACCACTGCATTCTGGCCTGGACGATAGAGCGAGACTCTGTCTCCAAAAAATATAATTTATTAAGTTAAAAAATACAACAATTTCATTTTAGCTGAATAAAAATCATAGATATGTATATATGTATCTCTATAAACTTATACTATATATAGATGGACGTCTATACATATGATTTTCATTGAATTAAAAGCAAAACTATATATATCACCATATATATTATTTATTTTATTATTATTATTATTTTTTATTTTTTATTTATTTTTTTTGAGACAGAGCCTCAAGCTGTCACCCTGGATAGGGTGCTGTGGCATCACAGCTCGCAGCAACCTCCAATTCCTGGGTTCAAGCGAGTCTCTTGCCTCCGCCTCCCAAGTAGCTGGGACCACAGGCGCCCACCACAACGCCTGGCCATTTTTTGGTTGCAGCCATCATTGTTTGGCGGGCGGGGCTGGATTCGAACCCGCCAGCTTAGGTGTATGTGGCTGGCGCCTTAGCCCGTTGAGCCACAGACGCCGAGCCTTATTATTATTATTTTTTGAGACAGAACCTCAAGCTGTCACCCTGGGTAGAGTGGCATCATAGCTCACAGCAACCTCAAACTCTTTGGCTCAAGTGATCCTCTTGCCTCAGTTTTTTTCTATTTTTAGTAGACACAGGGTCTTGCTTTTTGCTTGGGCTGGTCTTGAACTCCTGAGCTCCAGCAATCCACTCTGCCTCCCAGAGTGCTAGGATTACAGGCGTGAGTCACCGTGCTTGGCCTATATAATTTATATATGTTGCTGTGTGTATATAAGATAGACATAGATGTAGGCCACTCTCAATTTTCCAGGTTCCCCATTCTCTACCCAGTTGAGGGGCCCCAAGTCATTGCTTAGAGGCAAAATACTCAGGAGAGCCACCTGGCCCTCATCACACAAATGTGAACAAGAAATAAGCCTACTGGGATAAGCCGGGGGGTGGAAGTGATAAACAAATCTAGTCCATGCCCATTTGTCTACGTACTCTCTGTAGCTACTTTTACATACTGCAAAATTAGAGAAACAGTATGTCCCACAAGCCTAAAATATTTACTATCTGGCCCTTTGCAGAAAAAGTTTGCTAACTCCTAGGATAAGCTGGTGAGATTTGAGGGGGGCTACACGTTCCGATAGCTAGAGTTATTTAACATCAGACTTGGTAAAGGTCAGACGGCATCACTACAAGCTGCATACAAAACTGTGTTGCATAGAGAAAAGGGTGAGAGAATTCCGTATACACCAGGTTCTCTATGGAATAGGCTTGAAAATCTCTGCAGAATCTTTGCTCTTCAGCACCAAGTCACACACTGTGCACAGGAATCAATCAGGAAGATAGACCAGCTATGTGAAGTACAAATCTACAACAGCAGAAAATAGGTGACCAACCATCCTGGTTTACCTGGGATGGCAGGGGGCACTCCTGGACATAGGATTCTCAGTTTTGAAATGGGGATAGTATAGGACATGATATAAACTAGTCATACTACAGAAAGTATGGTGGCACAAATGCAAAGAAGAGTTTTCTAGCAAAGAACATTTAAAATTTGGGGGAGATACAGTATAAATCAATTGGCTGATTAAAATGATGGGCTGGTAGTTAAAATATATTAATTGTTTAAAAGGATAAATAAAACAGCAATCGAGATGTTTCTTCTTTTTTTTAAACTAAGGGTACAGATGATCAAGTTACATTATCGATGTCTGTTAGGTAAAGTCCAAGTTGTAGTTGTGCCCCTCAAGGATGTTTCTTCTGAAAATCAAAAGATTCAGTTGACAAGTAAAACATTTAATATCCATTAAATCCAATACCAGCAATGTTTAATTTCAACAAGACATCATTTGCATTTTAATAATGTTATAGTTTGATTTGCATTTAATGTATAATTTTATTTGGACTGTATAAAAACATAGTTTATAAAAAGAACATTATAGAACTTATAGCTATGCTACAACCTTACTTTTGCATGTATTCAAGGGACACTATAATAAAACAATTTGGGTAAACAATGAAGCTTCAGGAAAATTTATTTTCCTTAAGAGAGTTCTGCCTACTACACACATTTTAGAAAATTCTTGATGGCTGGATGTGGTGGCTCACACCTATAATCCCAGTACTCTGGGAAGGTGAGGCAGGAGGAGCGCTTGAGCTCCGGAGTTGGAGACTAGCCTGAGCAAGAGTGAGACTCTGTCTTTACTAAAAATAAAAAATAGCTGGGCCTTGGGCAGGCACCTGTAGTCACAGCTACTAGGGAGGCTGAAGCAGAAGGGTCACTTGAAACCAGGAATTTGAGCTTGCTGTGAGCTAGGGTGAGGCCACAGCACCCTAGCCTGGGCTGAACAGAGTGAGACTCTGCCTTAAAAAAAAAAAAAAGAAAATTTCTCATGACAATTCCATGAGGTAGTTACTATTAGACACATTTTACAGATAAAGAAACTGAGACTTAAAATAAGTAAAGTTGCTTAAATCATGTAGCAACTTACTAGTGAAACCAGGTTTGCCTAAAAGCCTGTGCTGCCTCACTTAGAGAAAGAATGGTCTGCTGAAGCCTCCTAGGCAATGTGAGAGCGTTTAAAGGCCAAAAGGCAACCTGGAGTTTCCTGGTACTCAAAGGCAGAGAGAGGACTCAGAAAGGGAGATGGGACATAGTGTTTGACCAAGGGTCCTCTTGCCAGCCCACGGACACCTACAAAGGTGTCTCTTTGAAGCCTTGTGACAGAAGCTAAGAATACAGAGATAAGTAAGATTGTGCTCTCCCAGTTCACAAGGAGTTTATGGTCTTGCTACTGTCTTAGAGGATGTCTGCTCATAAGAGAACGAATTTGAAAGTCCTACAGATCCCCAGTGTTTACATCTGACCAGGTTTAGTGAAAGCTTTTTCAGGCCAACTGGACAATGTCCACCTAAATTCTGCCCCTCCTCTGCTATTAAACAGAAAGTAGGGGAGGAAGAAAACTATAGAAGCAGCAAAGAGACTGATTCAGCTACCCATTCAAGAAATATCCCAGGCATTACCTACCCTAGTAATGGAGTTATGGATAGGTGTTATGGGCACAGACAATCCAGTTCCTGCCCTCAAAGGGTTGTTTTATTAATAATAACAATAATAGTAGCTAATAGATAGTCAGGCACTGTCCTAAGTGCTTTATGTATGTCAACTCATTCAACCCTTACAATCAATCTGAGAGGTAGGAGTTATAATTATCATCTGTCTTTAACTGAGCCACAGAAAAGAAACATGTTAAAGTGATTAAGTATGAAATGTCCGATTTCTTTAAATATTGAGTTTGACAGTTGATATCTCTCACATTTCACTTTGACACCACTTCTTTATTTTTATTGTGAAGGTACATCCACGTTCTTTCAAATACAACTCTTGGCTTGTGATTATCTTTCAAAAAAAATTTAGGGAATTTTTGTAAAACCATAGGTAAGTAGAAAATTCATGTTATTTTTTGAATATAAATTCCATTGTGGGAAACAAAGTAGCACAGACAGTTCAAAACACCAACAAAGTTTGGGGAAGCATGTGGCTAATGAATGTACAGTACAGCAATGGTTTGGAAAGTTCTGCTCTGGTGACTTTAATCTTGAAAATGAGCCATGTGGTGACCTGAGACCAAGGTGGATAAAGACGAGCTGAAAGCTTCAGTGGAAGCAAATCCAGCTCAACCTACGCGTGAAGTAGCGGCAAGGTTTGATGTTAACTATTCCAACAATATTGGACCATTTGAAACAAATCAGCAAGGTAAAGAAGCTGGATAGATGGGGTTTGCATGAATTAAACAAGCTTCACAAGAGAAACTGTCTTGAAGCTTGCCTTTCTTTGCAGTTATGACATAAAGGCAAATCATTTCTATACTGTATTATTATGTATGATGAAAAATGGGTTCTTTTTGACAACTGCAAGCATTCCACACAATGGTTGGACAAAGATGAAGTGTTGAAAATACAGTCCAAAACTGAATATTCATCAAAAAAAGCTATTGGTTATCTGTTTGGTGGTCCAGTCCTGGTCCAGTCACTACAGCTTCATGAAACCTGGGCAATTGATTACAGAGGGTGTCTATAGCAGCCAAGTGTAAGAAATGATGAGGATGCTTGACCAGCTGAGATTGGTCAATAGAAATGGACTACAGAAACTGAACTTGAAAACTCTGTCATCCACCATCCATCAGACCCTGCACCAAGGTCTAACACTTCTTCCAGGCTTTAGACCACATTTTTTTTTTTTAAGAGACAGAGTCTCACTTTGTCACCCTTGGTAGAGTGCTGTGGCGTCACAGCTCATAGCAACCTCCAGCTCTTGGGCTTAGACAGTTCTCTTGCCTCAGCCTCCCAAATAGCTGGGACTACAGGCACCCACCACAACGCCCAGCTATTTTTTTGTTGTGGTTTGGCCGAGGCCGGGTTTGAACCCACCGCCCTCAGTATATGGGACTGGCGCCCTACTCACTGAGCCACAGGTGCTGCCCACAGACCACTTCTTGCAAGGAAAAATATTTAATTCTCAACAAGCTGTGAAAAATATGTCATTATTTCATCACCACTCTCTAGGCTTCTCTACCACTGGCACACACAAGCTACCGTTAAGATGGCAAAAATGATGTCAATAGTTCAGGTGTACACTTAATTAACTGTATTGCTTCTTGTTTGAGATAAACTAAACCTTTGATTTGAATCAGACATTTCAGATTTACCTACATAGCTTACTTAGCAAGGGCAAGGTCAGGATTGGCATTCAATCCATCTGGCTCCAGGGCCCACCATGCTCTTACCTACTGCATTATGGTAGGAGCTGAAGGTCAGCCTAAGATAGTAAGATTCATGTGACTGATTAAACCAATACTAGATTTTCTGGCCCAAACCTCCCAGCAGGGAATTGGAAAGGGCACAGACTTTAAAGTCAGGTATAGGGTCGAATCCAGACCTGAAAACAATACTGCTCAGCTTCAGTTCCCACATTTTTGAATAATAATCTTTGGTCATAATAAAAATGGGCTATTTTAAAGTTAAGTGGGATAACATATGCATAGTTGGCTCTCAGTAAATATTGGTTTGCTCCTTATTGTTAGACCTACTTCCCCTTTTTTTTGAGACAGAGTCTCACTTTGTCACCCTGGTAGAGTGCCATGGCATCATAGCTCACAGCAACCTCAAACTTATGGGCTCAAGTGATCCTCTTGCCTCAGTCTCCTAAAGTAGCTGGGACTACAAGTACCTACCACAAGGCCCAGCTTTTTTTTTTTTTTTAAAGAGATGGGGTCTTGCTCTTGCTCAGGCTGGTCTCAAACTTGTGAGCTCAAGCAATCCACACTCCTCGACCTCCCAGAGTGCTAGGATTACAGGCATGAGTCACTGTGTCCAGATCTACTTCCCTCTTTCTGTTTCAGTTAAGTGTCTTCCCAGCTATTTCCTGTCCCTTCTCTACTGGGAGACTCATGCAAAGAGGAAAAGAGAGAAATGAAGAGAAGGAGTTATGACAACACTTATTTTGCTGGGATTTTCATCTCTAAAACTTTAGACACATCCCTGGAGACTCCTGAAAATCTGTTTTGTCCTGCATTTGCAGAAGAAGCTTTACTAACTTAGAATATAGAGTGGAAAGGTGAATGGGAGATTGCTGAACCAAGAAAATACACATAGAGCAAATGGTCAGTAATTTGTACTATTTCATCAGACAACCAAGAAAAAGAAAAGGCAGAAAATTTATTGACACTTTTGTTCTAAATGCTCCCATATAAAGCTTTCACTTTACTTTGTGTTTTCAGAAACACTCCAGACATGTCATATAAACTCTTTTGAACTTTAAAATAGAAAAAGGATTGACTGAGGTATGTGTGTATTTGGGAGTCAGAGCTCAGGGATGGGAGTGATTCAGGAGGGAAAAAAGAGTAGTAAGTTTAAAGCAATTGTTGTTACTCTCTGCCTTCCCCCTCCTCCCACTCTCCAGAAGGCAGACTTCATAGCAAGACGCTGCATAGTCTTAGATGCGTCTCCTAGAAAAGTTTATCTATTCCAGCCCAGCCTTTATCCTATTGGAAATCACTGAATTCAAAGCTTGACTTCAAAAGACTATATTCATGTGCTAACCATTATGTAGAAAAAATTCTTCTAGTCATTATATTAATAAAAATTCAAGTAAAAGCTTGAAATGCCACTGTATACATCTTTAAGGACCTTTCAAAGAGGAGAAAAAACTTCTAATATCTTATCACAGTAAGACTAAAAACAATTATTTTATGAATTCTATTAGTAGTATTATAAACTGTCACATCTTTCAGAGGGTTGTCAATAAAAGGAGTCTAAATATGTTTCTACTCTCTGATCAATAATTGTACATAAGAGAAAATGATCCTAAGGAAGTTATTCAACAGAAATAAAAGGAGTATAGATAATGACTCTCATTATAGAATTAGTTATTAAAAACAAGCAAGGAAATAATCTAAACATTCTGTGACAGGCTTCCTTTGTAGCTCATACACTTTTAAGTTTATCACAATTTAATGATCTATTTGAAAACTGTCACTCCACTAGAAAATAAGCTCCACGAGGGTAGGAGTGTCTCTGTCTAGATCCCTGGCACATAATATAGATTTTAAGAATTAAGACTTTTAAAAAGAGAAATTATAACTATTGAAATATTTATAATATGTTAAGTAAAAATAACACAAAATACATGTATGGTATAAATGAAACTTTTATAAATACATGGAAATAATTATACAAAATTGTAAAAAGTTACATTAGGATGAAGGGATCAATGGATTACTTTTAAATTATTTTGAATGTTCTTTAAAGTAGTTTTTTAGTGCCTCTGAAATTGATAAGTGGAAAAATTTGCTGTAACATACACCAAACTTGTCCTCACAATAGGGATGAAATGGCTATGTTGAAAGCTTAAGAGGCTATTCCCCAGCTCGCTCCCAGGCACTTGGGTATACTTTCTTTGCTCATGGGTAGAAAGACCCCACACACTCATATCACATGTAGCATAAGGCCATTTTCAGTAAAAATCTCAAACAAAGGCAATATATTTTACAGAGACAGGGGATTTAGTCCTCTAAAGCAATCCCTCTTTGGATAATGAATTTGCTGGCTACTAACAGCAGGGGGTGCCAAAGGGATCACTATTGTTTTCAGGAGAGGGCCTCGAAAGGGACTGCTAAGGCTCAGGTTAGAAAAGCTCAGGTTCCAGAGTGAAGCCTGAATGCTGCAGGTTTTCCCTTAACAATTGGGAGGTAGAGATAAAACTTAAGAGCTCTGTAGACTTGAATGGACAAAAATCACATTTTTATTTTTACTAACTTCTGATATTTTGCATTTCCTTGAATTGTAAGTGTAGGCAACAAATCACCATAGTACTAGCAGGGCCAGTGACTCTGTCATGAACTGAAATCACAGCTAATGCCATGCATGTTACAGTTGTTGCAGATTTCTCAAATACCAATTTTATGCTCATCGACACTTTGAAATAACAGACGTCAGGAGTTATTGTTAGATCTGCAGCTGGACCTCGTTATTTAACCTATTAGTAAAGTCATACATATTATTATATCACAGATTGTTTAATAGCATGATAACTTTAAACAGAATTCTTTCATATTCCTATAAATTTTATTTTATGTAATTAATCATGCTTTTCTAAGAAGGGCATTTATGAGCTTCCCTAGACTGTCAAAGGCATAAGAAAGGTTAAAAATGCTTAAAGGAAGACAACTGGAGAGGAAAAATCAAATTTGATCTGAACAAAGTTGGAAAGCATTTTAAGTCACAAAAGAGAAGTGGCAACAATGAACATTTTCATCTAGTTGGTAATCCTTGAAGAGAAGGTGGCAAAACTGGAAGTTCTTCTTCACAGGCTCCAAGTGCACCAGTGTTTCCATAGGCCTGACTCCAGATGTGATGTTCGGATTTCTGACTTACACAATTGGCCACTGCAAAGCAATCTATATTTAGCCTGCTTTGAGAGGCATGAGGCATGAAATACGTCTGCAACATCTCTCTAGAACTGTGGTTCTCAACCTTCCTAATACCACAGTTCCTGTGGGTCACGACAGGAACCGCTGCTCTAGAAGTTACCACTATTAAAAGTGGTCTCTCTCTGTGTCAGATATTATTCATTTGATGAACAAAATCAAAACCAGATCCAAAAAGCTGGAAGGGAGGGATGAAACACAGAGATAAACAATGAAATCAGTACTCACATTCGAACAAAGAGTGACTCTTTGGATGTCAGACCAGGAGATGAATATTTTTCAACCAGGGCCAAAGTACTGAAGCCAAACTTATGAATGGGCTCGTTGGAATCCAGCGGAGGGAAATCCGTGTCTACCTCCCCATCATCTTCAGCAATATGCAGACAGTAGGCACTGACATTGTCACTGAAAGGAAAACCAATATGGTGAGTGAATACCAAGGTCAGGAAGAGACAAGAAGACTAGCAGGTATGGTGTACAGCAAGCAAGGAGAGGAGGAGAATGCTCTTCTTTATCCCGACCCTGGTGATACAGTTCGAACCCCCCAAATCCTATTACATTTGATAGAAAACACATAGCAGTGCAAAGGGAAGGAAAATAATGTGAAAGTGTTTATACTATTCTATTCTTTTAACATTTGCTGAGCACCTATTTTATTTTTTTGAGACAGCATCTCACTCTGTGCCCTGGGTAGAGTACCATGGCATCACAGAATACAGCAACTTCAAACTCTTGGGCTCAAGTGAGCCCCTTGCCTCAGCATCCTGAGTAGCTGGGATTACCAGTGCCCACCACAACACCAAGCTATTTTTACTTTTTTTTTTTTTTTAGTAGAGATGAAGTGTCATCCTTGCTCAGGCTGGCTGCAAACTCCTGAGCTCAGGGGATCCATTCACCTAAGTGCTAGGATTACAGGTGTGAGCTACCTCGCCTGGCCTGACCACCTGCTTTAGATAAGACACAGAACTTTACCCCTTAGCTCAAAGGTGAGATTTAGTATTAGCCCTAAAGGAAGCTTATAGGCTGGGCATGGTGGTTTACTCCTGTAAACCTAAGACTTTGGGAGGCAAAGGTGGGAGGATCACTTGAGGCCAGTAGTTTGAGACCAGCCTGAGAAATACAGCAAGTCTTTGTCTCTACGAAGAAAAAAAAAAAAAAAGGAGGAGGAAAATTAGTTAGGCTTGTGGCATACACCTATAGTCTCAGCTACTTAGCAGACCAAGGCGGGAGGATCTCTTGATCCCAGGAGTTTGAGGTTACAGTGAGCAGCCTGTTTACCTGATGAAAACACCTGGCCCTCTTGATTACTTCTGGACATTCCCTACATCCCCAAAATGTCCAATCTGTACACCTACATTCCAGCCTTGCCCAATTTAGAATCAACACACACCTCCTTCTCCCTCTCTCAGGGGATAGTAAAAAGCTGATCTCTTGAAAGAGATTGGGAAACTATACCAACACATAGACAGTTTAAAACTGAAATCAACTTAAACACTTAAGATACCCTGCTCCAAAACGGAATTGTGAAACTGCAAACCCGATAGCCTCAGAAGCATGAACCTCATAGTTCACAAAGAGGTAGAATTCTAAATTCTACCACTTAAATTTGGAGTTTTAATTACATGATTGATGCTTAAATTAATTAATTGCAAAGTGTACGCTAACTGTTTAATTGGTTGCTTGATCTATATAGATCATTTTTTGAATTAAATGAGTTGATTTACAAAGTTTATTGATTGGATGTGACAATGAATTATTTCACTGACTATCTGATTTGCAATTTTCCCAATTAATTCACAAATCTTTAGCTGCAACTCTGCTTATTGAGAGAGAGCCTACTTCAGGTGATCTATACTCAGTGAGTCTGTCATGACTAAGGTATTTATTATATACAACAGGTAATAAGGACAGATTAAAATTAATGGAAACTGTAAATTTGCTAAATAGATGGATAACAAGAAAGTAATATGGCTATGTTTGTCACTATAAATTTCAGGTATTTTCAGTGCTGTTAAGATATTTAAAATTCATCTCCGAATGGTATGGAAAACTTTTGGATCTTTGCAACAGGGTACTATAAAGACAAAACAACTGTAGAAGCAGAAGAAAGCACTTTAGATGAAGAAAATGTCCTGGTATAGAGCAGGGGTGAGGAATCTCTTCATGGTGGAAGGCTGCATTACTTTAGCTGTAACCAAATAAGGCCACATTCAAGAAACCTCAATTAGATATACTTAAAAATGTAATTATTTCATAAAAACCTATCTACTGTGTACTTAATAATTTCAAAAAAATGAGAACTACTTGTTAATTTTATAGTTAAAAAACCTTTTAATGACTATGTGGTGTCTGCTTTTTGTTGGAGAGCATTTGAATGTTTGTTTGCAGCACGGAGGCCTGCAGTTTCCGTTGATCCTTTAGCTGGGTATCAGTCATTTGGGACCTTAAGTGCATCTTGACTTGGGTTAGGTTGGAGAATGGAGATTTGCAGCAGTATATGGTTGAAAAGCAAGAAAGCATTTTTTTGACATGTTGTGAAGTCTGGGTATTCTATTGCATTTTTCCATATTTCAATTGGATCTTTCCTAGCATCAAATAATGACTTCAAAATATCATCTACTGCAAGCGCAATCAATTCCATCTGTAGTTATTTAGGTGCCCTAGTGACATCAACTAGGTGAGGCTGAGATGCTAATTTAAGGGTGAGGTCATGATTCTCAAAGTTAGTGAAGCTTTCATTGTATTCTCCAATTAAGAAGTCTATAACATCTATGTATTCTTCAAATGATTTGCATAGATCATCCTGCTCATTAATGGCTTTTGCTAACTGGGGAAAATGTACATCTGAAATTTTTTTTTAAAGAAATGTTTTGAAAAAAGATAACTTTTTTTGAACACTTGGATTTTTTGTCACAGATCATATACAGACTTTCTACCTTGCATAGAAATATTCAAGTCATTTTGATTGGACATGGTAACACAGGCAAATGCTGCATTCCCATAAAAGTCTTCTTTCAATAATTCACATTGCTAATTCTGTTCTTCATAAAATTTAACTTTCTATTCTTGCAGAGATAAAATTTCAGCTAATACCTGTACCTGTGGTAAGCCAATGCATTTTAGAATGATAAAGCAAATCCACACTGAATACCTCACGTTCAACTTTAATACATTACCAAACTGACAATGCCTCCAGTGTTGCATTCGCAGGAATATAGTTAACAATACTTACAACTTGCTGCAAAGTGTCACTTAAATTAGTAGCTTCAGCACAGAGATTTTTGCTGATGCAAGATACAATGAAAAGAAATAGTTGTGATTCACCTCTCATACGAAAGTGTGAGTGATTATAACTTGGTTTTATAGTAGTATTGAGTACACTGGATACTTTTTTTTCATTCCTGATATACTTTACTAAGAAGAATATTTTCCAGTTCCATCCATGTAAACATAAAAGAGGTAAAGTCTCCATCTTTTTTAATGCTGCATAGTATTCCATGGTATACATATAACACAATTTATTGATCCACTCATGGGTCAATGGGCACTTGGGCTTCTTCCAAGACTTGGCAATTATGAAATGAGCTGCAATGAACAATTTGGTGCATACAGCTTTTTTGCCAATTGATTTTTGGTCTTTTGGATATACAATGACTAGCAGTGGAATTGCAGGATGGGAAGGGAGAGGGGTGGTCCAATAGAGGGAGGGTTTATGGTGGGACCTCACCTATGAAGCATATTGCAAGGGTACAAGTCAAATCTATTAAGTTTTGAACACAAATGTCTTAACACTGTGATTAAATAAATGAACTGAAAACTATGTTAATTGGTAGGATATAAGCACTCAATTTGTACAAATAATCAACACAGTGAATCCCACAAAGACATAAATGTATTCATAATCTATGTATATATGACTTAATTAAAAAAAAAGAAAGAAGTAATAGCATCTGGATCTATTAGTACTTTTTTATCTGTACAATAAACCCTTCTGTTTTCCTGTCATGGAAGGTGCATTATCTGTATGTATACTCACTAAATTTACCAAATTCAGTCCAAGTTCATGTTATTTATCTTGAAAGTTGTTAAAACTATCTATTCCCTCTGTTCTGTTCACAAGAGTGCCCAAAGTTTTCTTTCATACCAAAGAAAATCTTCTGTTGTGACCTGAAGTATAAATACCTGCGTTGAGTCATTACTATCAGCTGATTCATCCAAAGCGATTAAAAAATACGTATTAGTACACTAGGACAGTGTACTAGTTCTAGTATACTGAAGGCTAACTGAGGCTGTTGATCAGTTACAGTTCTCCTTGAAAGAGGCAGTTGTTTGTACTTTGAAATGTTATCAGGGTCTAAGCATCCTATCAATTTGACATTGAATTCTTTCCCAATTTCTACATCGCTAAATGATTCTCCTCCCCACCCCAAAGCTACTTTATAAGTTGCTTCAATGGTGTTATTTTCCAGGCCTCATTGCTGCTTGAAAGATTTGTCTTTGTTTTTGCTTTTCATCTCTTAATTTCTTTTCTTTTTGTTTTTTTTTTTTTTTTGAGACAGAGTCTCAAGGTGTCACCCTCAGTAGAGTGCCGTGGTGTCACAGCTCACAGCACCTCAAACTCTTGGGCTAACGTGATTCTCTTGCCTCAGCCTCCCAAGTAGCTGGAACTACAGGCACTCGCCACAATGCCTGCCTATTTTTTTGGTTGTAGTTGTTATTGTTGTTTGGCAGGCCCAGGCTGGATTCGAACCCGCCAGCTCTGGTGTATGTCTAGCCACTGAGCTACAGGTGCCAAGCCTCATCTTTTAATTTCTGCAATATAACTTTTCCTGCTTCTCCCTCTAATTTAATCTTTTGACTGTGAATGACTACAGGCATTCAAACAAGATGTTCATTTGGTGCCAAAAATGGCCATAGGCATGTTTCTGAGCACTCTGCAAGGGTTAAAATATTTGTGGTCTGTATGAGTGCTGATTAACCATTGAATTTCTTCAATGTTGATCCTGTAGCATCACACAGCAAGCAAACTCTCTTATCTTCAGTAGAAACAAAATAATATTGCAGTTCTCATTAAAATACTCATTAAAAAATCTGTCTTCTGGCTGGGCACAGTGGCTCACTCCTGTAATCCTAGCACTCTGGGAGGCTGAGGCGGGTAGATCGTTTGAGATCAGGACTTGAAACCAGCCTAAGCAAGAGTGAGACCCACTTCTCTACTAAAATAGAAAAACTAGCTCCGTTCATAATTGCCAAGTCATGGAAGCAACCTAAGTGCCCATCAACCCATGAATGGATCAACAAATTGTGGTACATGTACACTACAGAATATTATGTACCCACTAAAAAGATAGAAACTTCACATCTTTTACATTTACCTGGATAGAGTTGAAATACATTCTTCTTAGTAAAGTAACAAAGAATGGAAAGATGATTACCCAAGGTACTCCATACTAATACAAAATCAATATATAAATAGTTACATGCTCCTAAGAATAATAAAACACTATTATAGTCCAGTTCAGGGGTAGAGGGAAATGGGAGGGGGAAAGGGGATGATGTATGGCAGGGGGACGGAGGGCATAAAACAGGATCTCACCTAATGTGCACATTGTGAAGGTGTATAACACGCTCCCTGGGTGAGAGGCTCTTCTACTAATGGAACTCTACCCTGGAAGTGAGAACAATGTGACCTAAATATTATACCCTCATATTAATTTGAATAAAGTTTAAAAAAAATAGAAAAACTAGCACTTTGTGGTGGGTACGTGTAGTCCTAGCTACTTGGGAGGCTGAGGTAAGAGGGTCAATTGAGTCCAAGAGTTTGAGGTTGCTGTGCACTATGACAGAGTAAGACTCTGTCTCAAAAATAAATAAAATAAATAAAATATCTGTTTTTTTCTTCAGTGTTTTCTTGGTCTTCTTTCACATGATGGACTGCTAAGCAGACATAATTTAAAAATGCTGTTGAGCTGTGCAATGATTCACAAATTCCACTTCAAACAGAAACACAATGCACCACTGTCATGCTGATAACAGATGGGCATGCTCGACTCCCGTAAACTCTGGCCAACCAGCTCCATGTGATAGTGGCACCAGTCAGGCGGGGGAAGTTAGTCATCAGTTTGGCCCTTATGGCTTACTAATGTCCTAATTGTGCTGGTCAATCTGGGAGGAATTTTTTTCTTTCTTTCTTTTTTTTAAGAAAGATATGAAGTAGAGGGTTTTTATTTAATTTATTTATTTAGTTGCAGATCGGCCAGGGCCGGGTTTGAACCCGCCACCCTTGGTTTATGGGGCTGGTGCCCTACTCATTGAGCCACAGGTGCCACTCCTGGGCGGATTATTTTGTTGAAACTTATTTTATCCTTTGGTATTTTAAATATGTTCAGTTTAAAAGTAAAATAAAAATATAAAAGCCAAACAAAAATGTATTAATGGAAATAAAAGGATTTGTTCTGTAAAATTTGGGTTCAGTTAAAAGGCTACACTTACAAACCTAGAAGGCCATAGGTCCCGCACCCATGGTATAGTGGCTAAGAGCTTTGTGGTTAGAAAGAAGTGTATTCTAATCTCAGCTCCATGGCTCAAGGGCTATTGATTTCAGAGAGGAGAGTTAGCTTCACTTTAAGTTTCCATTTCCACTTCTATAAAAAGGGTAAAACACCTAATTCAGGGGTTGTAAAGACCAGATGAGATAATATACATGTATGTAGGACCTAGTATATAACAGAAGTAAAAAATAAATTCAAAGGTAACTATAATAATAAAGTCAGATGCAACTAACATTTATAGTTATGTCAATCCTTATCAATATATCATGGACACATAATTAGGGCAACAAAGCAACAACGAAACCGAGCATGTTCCACCCACACACATCTGTAGTTGGAGTTGACGTGTGTGACGTACTCAAACCTTGGGCTTTATACACTGGGCAGACGCTGATGGAACAAGCAATGGACAGCACAGATTATTTATTGCCATGTAAATCAACCTGAGGAATGTCTGTGATTCTCCAGCACCACATAGATCCACGGGCAAATAATACTCCTATTGATCAAAACAGAAAGTTAAACATTGATATCCGAAGAATTCTGCTTTGGTTATCATGGGATGCTCCTAAATCCCCTCAAAACAAATCAAACAAGTGTCATAAGCTATGATTTGAACTCCGAAAGGTTCAGAACCAAGTGCGATTATTCTCCCTAGTTCTTAAAGACAAGATGTGAAATCATTCATTCAAAAAACATTTATAAAGTGCCCACCCTGCGCTGTACTGTCCTGAGCACTGGGAACACAGCAAAGAAAAGGAAGAATGACTCCTGTTAAGTTACACAAGACTAACAGAAGTTCCTTCTGGGTCATCAGTAAAGTTTAGCAGCAAACAGTGCTCCAATCTCTCTGACCTCTTAATTGAAAATCTCAGGAGATAATGATTAAAATGACATTTGATACATGGATATATTAGTTCTTTGTGCCTTTATAAAGGAATCATTAGTAAAAGAAGCTACTGTTATATTCTGACTTCTAAAGCTGCTTCAGGACTGCCAATTAGTACTGGTACAATGCTATTAGTAATATTAGCTATATTTTTTATTTTATTTTATTTTTTTGAGACAAAGTCTCACTTTGTTGCCCCTGGTAACAAAGCAGGCATTATAGCTCACAGCAACCTCAAACTCTTGGTTTTCGATTCTCTTGCCTCAGTCTTTCAGACACCTGCCATAACACCCAGCTATTTTTCCAGATGAGGTCTTGCTCTTGCTCAGGCTAGTCTTGAACCAGTGAGCTCAGGCAATCTACTTGCGTTCACCTCCCAAGTGCTGGGATCACAGGCGTGAGCCATTGCACCCGGCCATTAGCTAATTTTTGGAGCAATATTTGTCAAACACTGTGTACAAAGTGGTTTAGATACACAAGCTCATTGAATCTTCACAACAACTCTGTATTACTATTTCTATTTACAAATTAGGAAACTGAGGCTTGCTGAAAATTAAACAGTATGTGACACAGTTGAGATTCAAACCCAGCCTTCACTCTTGACCCCTCACACATTCATCTGCCAAAGCCATAGTGTGTCAAGATATCCCAAGGCACCTGGGGTCCCACACACTAATGGAAATGCTATATACTTTGATGAGGAGAAGTAAACCATGACATGTTACTTTGAAAAAACTAGAGGCCTAAAGAGATTCAATGCAGCCTCCTCACTTTTAAAGATGGAGAATGGAGGCCTAGGAAAGAACAACATGCTCATGATTAACCAATTAAACAGAGGCAAAGCCAATCTAGAGAACCCAGGTCTCCTTATTTCTGTCCATTACTCTCTGATCAAATAAAATATTAGTGGCATTTTGAAATGGGGAGAGAAAAAAAGGGGAAGCTCTGGTCCCTGCCTCAGGAATCCTTTAAATACAGACATCTGGAATTTAAAACACAATGAAAAGAAGGACATCTTCCTATGGTATAACATAGTTTGGTGGAAAGAACAGGAGTTTTGTAGTTATAACCAGTTTTAATACTAATTCAACTATTAACCAACTGTAACCAAATCTAAGTTCCGTTTTCTTATTTGAAAAAAGCTTTCCTTGATTTCTCTAGAAGAATCACTTGGATCTTTTGTAGAACTTGGTCAATATCACTGATCACATTGCTCTTTTTCCTATTTATGCATCTATGTTTTCCTAAAGAACATGATTACTGGCATTTAGAAAGTAATTAACAAATATTTATTGAATAAATGAATATACAAATGTGTAGACTGCATCACTCTACCTAGAAAAAAACATGAAAGATATTATTAATGAGGTACATTTAACAAGAAGAGGGGAAGTAATAAGATTTTCTTTTCCTGTTCTTGCTTTTCATGGTGATATCTACTAATCAGACGGGGCTTTCCAGGCAATGTACACGTGTCAGAGACTGCCTCTCAAGACAAGAGTGGAAGACAGCACAGGAAGAGGTGAGGATGGAAGCGAATTTTTACAGTTCAGCAGGATGTGAGTGTTGGCATCTTGCTTTTTAAAAGAGAAAAAAAGTGAGAAATAATCATACTACGTAAAAATATTTAATGGTATACACATAAAGGACTAGAAATAAATGTACTAAAAGATTTACAAAGATTATGTTTACATTTAAGTCACAAGCACATTTCTCTTTCTAATTTTCTATGCTTTCCAAGTGTCCTAAGTATGCATTTCATTTCTTTTTATAAAATATTTTTGATAAGGGTAATATATGCTTGTTGTACACAATGTAGACATATGAAGCAGAACAAAGAATGGAGGAAAGTCTCAGTCTCCCACACAGGGAATCACTTGTCCTGGAGATTGTGAGCACTATCTGCCTCACACACATCCTGACTCCTAAATGGTCACATTCTCTACCAACTTGTGAAATTACAGAGCAAATAACCACATCTACTGCATAAAGGTCTTATAAGGATTAAATTACTCAATTCATTACACAATGCCTGGCATGAAGGATTCTCATTTTGCCAAGATTTCTTCTACACTCTTAAGTTTCTGATTACACAGAAGCAGAATTATTAATATTTCACAGATGCATAGTAGATACCATGAGGCAGAGAAAACTCAAGTTCTGTCGTTGAGTCCTATCAAAAGAATAATGAACAAGAATAGGATAATTGGCTCCTTAGGAAGAGACTTAACTTTAGAGTTGAGTTTGGCATAAAGGGAGCAGTTCCTTTCAGGGACCATGAAGTCTACAAGAGAACGGAAAGTCTGAACAATGAATAGATGCAAAATGGAGCCCTTTGCCAAAAAGAGATCCTTGTGGGGATGACACGTCCCACAGGTACAGTAGGCCCAGCCCCTTATGTTGACCACCTCTGTAGGCTGACCAGTCTTTTGGGTGGTCAACTTACAGAGGTTCCAGTGTGTATATGTGTGCGTTTGTGAGTCTATGTGCGTATATCACATCTCTAAACCTTTAATGACTATAATACCTAAATTTTACTTATTCATGTTTCATCAAATGAGGTTAAAATTTTCATTAGAAAAATTTATTTCATTGAATTGTTAACTAATATTCACTTTATGTTGCAAGGCCAGTTCAGCTTTTATAAAGTCACAGAAGCCTGTAGCCCATATACAAATGACATTTAATTCATACATGAAAATTCAAGAGCATTCCAGGAAGCATCTCAGATTTCTACCAAATGTGATCTGGCATGTCCAATTTGCTTATTAAAAATTCATTCATCTTTGGTAAATGCAAAATACACTGAAGTAGGATGACCAGACAGATAAATGCTTGTTTTTTTTTTTTAATGAAAAATAAAAAGCACATGATTCTAAAATGTCCACAACTCTCATTACTTGGGCTTTCATGTTTATTTTGATGACAGAATCAATATTAAGAGTGTGTCACACATTAGCAAGGAAAAGAAAAGTCCTAAGAGTTGCAGCTCAGAAGCTTATCTCTTTTTTTTTTGAGACACAGTTATGTGTCTCGTTATGTCCCGCTTGGTAGAGTACCGTGGCATCATAGCTCATAGCAACCTCAAATTCTTGGGCTCAAGCAATACTCTCGCCTCAGCCTCCCAAGTAGTTGGGACTACAGGCATCTGCCACAACACCTGGCTATTCTTTTTGTTGCAGTTGTCACTGTTATTTAGCTAGCCCGGGCTGGGTTTGAACCCACCAGCTCCGGTGTGGCTGGCACTGAGCCCTGATCTCTCTTAAGTCAGAGTAAAAATCTGTAAGATGGTCAAGAATTCCAGGACACCCACATAATGGAAAGCAAACATTAATAAGTAACATCATAAATTTTGTCAAACCACAGCAACCTCACACAGCACAGTTGAGTCTAAACTTTCTGGTAAAGAAGGTCTAGGGAGAAAATAGCCACTAATTTCCATGTGGAAACAAGACCTTCATATTGTTCTGTGTGAGCTCCTTCTTGGATAGTTTCTACTGTCATGTCTTCAAGTTCACTGATCTTTTCTAAGTCCTATTAATCTCATCTAATGTAGCTTATACTTCAGATACTATATTTTCATGTCTTGAAGTTCCACTTTTAAAAAATACCTATTCATCACATTCACATATAGAGTTCTGTCATCTTGAACATATCAAACATGTTTACAATAGATGTCTTAACATTCTCATTTGATAATTCCATCATTTTGGGCATTTCTCATAAGTACTGTTCTCAGAAATGTTCTCTCCAATATATTGTTCTGAATTAGAGACCTTCCTCAAATTCATTTAATAATATTCTACATTTCAGAAACTCAATCACAAATTCACCCTGCAAATGTTCACCCTTAATCCCACTACCAGAGGGATCTTTTCAGAAACAAATACGATGGTGTCATCCCTCTGTTTGAAGCCTTTGACTACCTTTAAAGTCAAAAGAACCCATTGAAAGTGCCTGGCTTCCATAAAGCCCTCCACTATACCTTGCCCTGCCTTCAACATACCTCCTGCCATTCCAGAACACACACACTGGGCTCCACGCACACCAGCTGCTTGCAGTACCCTCATCAGGTCATATGCTAGCTCTCACCACTGTTCTTGCTGAGGCCTATCAGCTCAGAGGCTCCCTGTTCCTACTCTGCTTAGTCGTCTTTTGAGTTTTAGCTCAACCACCAATTCCACGGTGAAGGCTTCCCTGACAACCCTCCCACTCCTAATCATTCAAGTCTCCATCTCTAAGCAGAATTTAAAAAACCTTTCAGTATTCTGAATGTTCACTATTCTAGCAAGTCTCATTGACAATGGAGCTGGAAATGTGTGATTTGATGTTTGTCTCCCCCAATAGCATGAACCTTGAGAGCATTAACTTTATTTTATGGTTCTTTGTATCCCCAGTGCCTACCATAGCAGACATGCTATCTACTGGGATGTGTGGACAACATGTAAATGATGAGAGGGAGAAAACAGAAGGAAGGAAAGGAGCCAAGTCAGTCTTACATGGCTATAATGCCCCTGGTGCCACTGTCAGGAGAACAGCCTCCTTTCTTTGTATGATACAATACTTAAGAACAAGGGAAATGGAGGCAGATCTATTACTGGTTTGAATCTTGACTCTGCCATTTTCTAAGTTTATGACCTTGGGCAGTTAATTAACTTCCTATTCTTCTATTTCTCTCTTGCAAAAATGTCATTACCTATGGCTTGCAGAGCTGTTGTAAGGAATAACCTAATGCACTTAAAGGGCTTCACATTTAGCATGACACATAGTAGGCACTCCACTGTGCTCTGTCTACCAAACTACTACCTAGTAATGTGGTGAATCTGGTAATTGGGAAATGTTGCTAAAAGGCTTTCTGTTGATACAAATAATAAGTATGCAATTACTCCAAATCTATTATTAAATAAATACATTACAGGCTGAGAAGGTCTAACTTGGTAGTTTTTACTGAATAAATGTCTGTATACAGTCAGAACCTTGTTTTAGCAGATACTTGGAGAAAGGCTTTTCTGGCAAGGGAAGGGTAGAGAATCTCTCCAGATCTACATTCTCTCAGCCATTCCACAAATCACTTATCAAGCATTTACTATGTGTTAGGAACTGTGTACAGACTGGAGAACACAAGCCCATAAAACACAGTCCAGACTCCAAGCTCATTTTCGATTCTATTACTTACAACACTTTTTTTTTTTTTTTAATTGTTGGGGATTCATTGAGGGTACAAGAAACCAGGTTACACTGATTGTATTTGTTAGGTAAAGTCCCTTTTACAAACGTGTCTTGCCCCCAAAAGGTGTGGCACACACCAAGACCCCACCCCCTTCCTTCCTTCCCTCTCTCCTCTTCCTTTTCCCCACCCCTCCGTCCTTCTATCTCTCTCTGCTCTCCCCTTCCTCCACTGCCACCATGTCATTAATTGTCCTCATATCAAAACTGAGTACATAGGATTCATGCTTCTCCATTCTTATGATGCTTTACTAAGAATAATGTGTTCCATTTCCATCCAGGTTAATACAAAGGCTGTAAAGTCTCCATTTTTTTAAATGGCTGAATAGCACTCCATAGTGTACATATACCACAGCTTGTTAATTCATTCCTGGGTTGGTGGGCATTTAGGCTGTTTCCACATTTTGGCAATTGTAAATTGAGCTGCAATAAATAGTCAAGTGCAAGTGTCCTTATGATAAAAGGATTTTTTTCCTTCTGGGTAGATGCCCAGTAATGGGATTGCAGGATCAAATGGGAGGTCTAGCTTGAGTTCTTTGAGGTTTCTCCATACTTCCTTCCAAAAAGGTTGTTATTAGTTTGTAGTCCCACCAGCAGTGTAAAAGTGTTCCCTTCTCTCCACATCCATGCCAGCATCTGCAGTTTTGAGATTTTGTGATGTGGGCCATTCTCACTGGGGTTAGATGGTATCTCAGGGTAGTTCTGATTTGCATTTCT
>CAUYRH010103915.1:0-40786 GCA_963574655.1 Perodicticus potto
GAGAGATGCCTGCTGTTAAAGCCAAAAGTCTAGTTGGTACAGAACAGGATGGGGAACATTGCTAAGGGAGAAAGGCAGCAACCCAGGGCAGAATGGAAGTGGATGGAGCACCAATGAATAAGGTGTGGATTCTACCATAGAACAGTGAGTGCTTAAATCCCCCGTCTGGGGACTGCACATTTTAAGTTTGGAGGAGAAAACCCAAACTGCCCAGAGTAGTTATTACACCAGTGAGATTACAGATAATTTTTTATTTTGTTCCTGATATTTATTTGTGTTTTCTAAATTTTCTATTTATTTTTTAGTCAACAAGCATTTGTTAAGAATCTATAATGTACTCACTAGCCCAGGAGGCACTGACCTGAGATTTTTACCAAGAATTAATATTTCCTCCTCCTCCTCCTCCCCACACTGAACTTGTCTGTGTAATATGAGTGATTGAATCTCATCCCCTCAGGTCTTTGCCACCATCTTCTTTCTCCCTCTGGGTGTCTGTGACTCGGGCATCCAATGGGTGTTTTAGGTGTTCACATGAGTTCCTCAGTGGCATCAGCCATCACAGATGTGCCTGCCAGAGAAAAGGTACACATCCTTCAGTGTGTCTGGCCTGCTGCAAGTCAGGGCCCTGCACAGGACAGTGAGACCTTAGTCCCACACTTAGTGAGGAATTTAGGAGGGCCTGGACTTTAGGTACCCCACATGGCTAGGCTTGGTTCTTACCAGCTTCACTGACCTGCCAGTGCAGGACCTCCTGGGAGAGCTGGGAATGCATCTGGGCCCAGCACGGGGACTGAAGCCTTTTGTATCTGCCATGGTGATGAGAAAGTGTCTAGAGCAGTGGTTCTTAACCTTCCTAATGCTGCAACCCTTTAATACAGTTCCTCATGTTGTAGTGACCTCCAACCATAAAATTATTTTCGTTGCTATTTCGTAACTGTAATTTTGCTACTGTTAGGAATTGTAATGTAAATATCTGATATGCAGGATGTATTTAGGCAACCCCTGTGAAAGGGTCGTTCAACCTCCAAAGGGGTCACGACCCACAGGTTGAGAATCATTGCTCTAGAGACTCTGCTGAGGTCATGGACTTGTCTACAGTATGAGGAAAGGAGGATGCGCAGGAGATGGTGGACAAACTCAAAAGTCCACCCATTGGTTCTGGAGACGAAGATGTGGAGACCTCAGGTGGGGACTCAGGAATGGAAACCTCAGGTTAAAGGAGGGGAGACTTCCGGGGTTCACACAAAGCATAGGGAGGGTGAGCTTGTGTCCAGAAAAGGGGTGGTTTGCAGTGAGCTCTAACCATCCGCCACATGCCAGGGACAGAGTAAGAGCAAAGGGAAATTATAGTGCCCTGGAGTGAGTGGATGGGGCCACAGTGGTTACCAGTGCTGAGCCCAGGTTGCAGGAGAGGGGGTATAGCTCAGGGGTAGAGCATTTGACTGCAGATCAAGAGGTCCCTGGTTCAAATCCAGGTGCCCCCTAGTTCTTATTCTTTTGTGCCCTGAACCAACTGTTGTCTCCCAGCCCTGAAAGTTCCCATGAGGATGGAGGAGAGAAGAGGTGGGCAAGTTCCCTCAGGTGCCCAGATGTGCTCTGCCACCTGGACTGACACCGTCCGTCTCCTGCAGTTTGAGATGGATGTTTGTTTATTATATGACTGCCCTGTACAGAATCTTCATTTTAAAGATCCCCAAATAGTGTAAATATTGGTGCAAATCACAGCTCTGCAACCTGCAACATCAGACAAATGTACCAAAGCTGGCACCTGACCGCTGATGTGAGCGACTGGGGCAGACACTAAAGTGAACTGGGCACCTGCAGGGCTGGGGACTGATCAAGCAGCATCCCGGGGAAGGTGGCAGAGCTCTGACCCAGCAGCAGGGCTTGTGGCTAGATGCAATGTCCAGCAAGAAGCTGTGAGTTCAGAGCTCATGCACCCAGCTGGGGAAAGAAGGAAGAGAATGTACCTGGCAGGGAAGAAGAGGCTTCTGGGGACTCAGACGAGGGGTCAGCAGGACAGGGCATCACTCATGGTGCTCATGGCCAGTAGAAGGTTACCTTGCCTGAAGTGAGTCACTCAGGACTTGTGGCCTGACCAGGAACAAACAGGAACTGGTATGGGTGTTTGGAGGGTCTGACCCCAGGGAAACCACCATTTAAATGTATCTGTTAGGGGACTCATTGGAAGTGGGCTTCTGGCTTAGAGGAAGATCATTTGACTACAGGTCGACAGGTCAGTGATCTGTTTTTCATATGTGTGTGTGTCCTTTTAGTACTGGACTGAAGGTACTCAGGGTGCTTCTTGAAAGGCCTGTCTCATCTGGCCTGTTGAGGCTCAGCATGGGGATGTGGGTGTAGACACAGGCAGCAGACTAGACCATATCTTGCCTGGGTTGGATTAGTAAAGAGAACCCAAGACCAGCCCTGTGGGACTCATTCCCAACTCTGTGATTAATGAGGTCTGAGCTTGGGCATGTCTCTTAATTATGACCTCTTTTCAAGCCTATAACATAGGGTACCAAGCTAAATTGGTGGTTCCCGATTCTGAATTTCCAATGGAATCATGTGAGAGGCTTGTTAAATATAGTCCTTTGGCTCCACTCCCAAGTATTCCAATTCAGAAGGTCTGAGGTGGAGCAAGTGAACATTTATTTTCAAGCACACTTCCCTGCTGTCACCATGGCACTCACCAGAAGCTGTGATGGGCAACCCTGTTGGGATGCCAGGCTTCAGGCTAACCCAGAGGTGTTCCACAGAAACATCATTGCCTTTTACACTGATGTCCTCAGCTTTGGACTGCTGGGCATCGGAAGTGCTGGGCACAGGCAGAGGATCATAAGATCCTCATTGGACAATAATGAGATGAGTTTTTAAGGACAGGTCAAAAGGCTTCAATCCAGGTGCCCCTTACTTGTTCTTATTTTTACTTACTGAATTTGGAATGTGATTCTAGCTTCCTTTCCCTTGAAGGAGCTCATGATTCTAAATCTTTCTGCTAAGAGGAGAGAGAGAAAAGAAGGCTATAGTGTCAGGTCAGTCCCCTGGGAAGCCCCAAGTGACTTGCTCCACTGTCTCACTCCTTACCATCAGTCCTCAGAGCCTCCAGGACACTGCTGTTTTCCCACCCCTGTCGGGGCTGGGCAGGGTGTGAGTCCATTGGTGCCTAGAATTCCAGAACCTGGAGACACGGAGTGAAAGTCCATGGCCTCTGACCTGCAGCCTGGCATACTGAGCTCAGAAATCTAAGCTTTACTGTATTGGAGGGGCATATGATGCTCCTGCTGGTTCAACCACTCCTGTTACAGCCCACGCAAGGTGCTGTGGAGAATACAGCAGAAAATGTTGAATTAACCAAGCTCTCTCTCTTGGGGAGCATATGTATCTGATGGGAAGATTTTAAACAACCTTGAAAAGGAAGGGCTGGAGAAGGTCTTTCCTTACAAACTTTAGCTTTAAAGTCCATGCAAATCCACTGAGGGTTACTAAGTCTGCACTTCAGGGATACTTTGGACCCACTTCAGTGGTTAAAAATAACAGGCAGTAGGGGGCACCTGGATTTGAACCAGGGACCTCTTGATCTGCAGTCAAATGCTCTACCCCTGAGCTATACCCCCTTGCCTGGGAGAATGGTGTTATTAACACCATTTATATGTGATGACACACCAAGAGAAAGACAGTCTTGCTGGTTGAGATGTCCTAGCCAGGTCTATTTCTCTGACCTCTGGGCTCCCTCCTGTCCTCTTCATTCCCCACCACTTCAGTGTTCACCTAGTTGAGGACACACCCTGGTGGAATTCTTTCCTCACCACTTCTTTACTGCTGGGGAGACCCTTAAGATCATCCAAATAATCCTCCTTGACAATAATGATTGTTAACCATCTACTTGGTGTCAGGTGTGCTGGATTGAGGACATGACTATAAGTAGGTGGCATTACCTTCTCCTGCACTAAAAGAAGGTTCAGAGCCTGTGTTGGGGAGTTTATTTAACTATATAGAATAATGTTCGTAATAATTTCCTAAGTGAAAAGGCAAATTGATTTTGTAAAAATAATAATCTAGAGTTTCACACCTAGGAAATTATCCTTCAGTAATGCTCACATAAGTGCAGGAAGACACACATATGGATATTCATTCAGCCTTTTTTTTTTTTTTTTGAATTAGCAAAACACTGGTAACCATCTAAATGCCCATCAATAGGTAATCAGTTAAGACAATGTGTACACTCATAGGATGGAATATATGCAACAGGGAAAGATAAACGGGATCCAGACTACTATCATGGAAAGATGCTTAAATGAGACCATTAAGTGAAAAATGCACATTTCATGACACATGTATGATGTGAACTTGTTTTGGTTTTTAAAAAGATATTCTTATATAACAAAGAATTATACATACATGCAAAGCTAGATAGGTATATGTGTATGTGTATATATGGTGAAACCTCCTCATAGCTGACTACCTCCCTACAGTGACTATCTCTGTAAGTTGACCTAATTTTCATAGTCTGGACATGGACCACATGTATGTATCAGCAGGCCTAGTTCCTTTTTTTTTTTGAGACTGAGCCTCAAGCTGTCACCCTGGATAGAGTGCTATGGCATCACAGCTCACAGCAACCTCCAACTCCTGGGCTCAAGTGAGTCTCATGCCTCCGCCTCCCAAGTAGCTGGGACTACAGGCACCTGCCACAACGCCCAGCCATTTTTGGGTTGCAGCTGTCATTGTTGTTTGGCGGGCCCGGGCTGGATTCAAACCCACCAGCTCAGGTGTACGTGGCTGGCGCCTTAGCCCGTTAAGCCACAGGCATTGAGCCGCAGACCTAGTTCCTTATGGTGACCACCTCTGTGTGTTTGTTACAGTCCCTTTGGTGGTCAGCTTACAGAGGTTCTACTGTAAATAGATGCATACTGTCACACATACATGTGTAATCGAGAGAGGGAAATAGATCAAATAGTTAACATGGTTAATAGTTAACTAATAGATCAGTAGTTAATGGCACCCCTAGGAGTGTGTAGAGAGACTAGCAAGTGAGTAGCAGGCTTCTCTTTTCTGATTTACACATGTAATAACCCAAATGTCCACAGGTTTCCAGCCCTCTGGGCATGAAGCCTTCTAAGTGGTTAAAAGTAAATGAAGGAGGCCAAGCATAGTGGCTCATGACTATAATCCTAGTACTCTGGGAGGCCTAGGCAGGTGGATTTCTTGAGCTCAGGAGTTTGAGACCAGCCTGAGCCAGAGTGAGAGTGAAAAATAGCTGGGCATTTAGGCTGGCTCCTGTAGTCCCAGCTACTTGGGAGGCTGAGGCAAGAGAATTGTTTGAGCCCAAGAGTTTGAGATTGTTATGAGCTAGGACTCCATGGCACCCTACTGAGGGTGACAAAATGAGACTTTGTCTCAAAAGAAAAGAAAGAAAAAGGAAAAACTAGCCGTGTATTGTGGCAGATTCATCTAGTTCTAGCTACTCAGGAGGTGGAGGCAAGAGGATCATTTGAGCCCAGGAATTTGAAGTTGCTGTGGGTTATGATGCTACAGCACTCTACCCAGGGCCACAGGAAAAAAAAAAAAAAAGAAAAGAAATGAGAGAAAACAATGGGCATACTCTTCAGAAGGTTTACCCTGCCTTCTGCAGCCTATGTCATCCTAATACTCCACCTACCTCAGATCCCAAATAGCTCCAAATACAAGACCCTCCCAGGCTTATTCTCATTGCTTCCCCTATCATGTTCCTTTCCAGTAGTTTTCATCATTCCCAGTTTCCAGCCCCTTCCCTCTAATGTTGTCACTCTTGTTTCTTGTTGTCACTCTTGTTGCCCCCCATCCACCCAGCTGGGACACCATAATGGCATGTTTGGCCTCAGGGCAAAGGGTACCCTGTAGTGGATCAGGGGCACCCCAGGCCCTGACGTACCTGGCCCTCAACCCCTCAACCATACTGAGGTCAGACATGCTGCATCCTCTTCCACACCCAGCTTCTCCATCCTGACCTCCCTTCGCTTCCACAAATGCCAATGACCTGGTACCCATGGTAGGGAAGAGACATACCCAATGACACACCCTTTGTATCACAAACTGTGTGATATAAAGAACTGGCCCCTATCCTATTGAAATTGTCTCATAACATCAAAAAGGAGAGAATCCTCCCTAACTCACTCTACAAAGCCATTATCACCCTGACAACAAAGCCAGGAAAGGGTACAGCAAAAAATGAAAACTATAGGCCAATTAATATCCTTCATGAAAATAGATGCAAAAACTCTCTAAAAAGTACTAGCAAACTGAATACAACAGGACATCAAAAAGAGACTTCATCACAATCAAGTGGGTTTCGTTACAGGGATGCAAGGATGATTCAACATAGGCAAATCAATAAATGTGATTTATCACACAAACAGAATTAAGAACAAAACCCACATGATCATCTCAATAGATGCAAAAAATCAAAGATCATCTCAATAGACAAAATCCAGCACTAAGTCATGATAAAAACCCTCAACAAACTAGTAATAGAAGAACATATCTCAAAATAATAATGCCATGTATGAAAAACTCACAGTCAACATCATATTGAATGGGGAAAAGTTGAAACTATTTCCCTTAAGAACTGTAACAAGACAAGGATGAACCCTGTCACCAATTGTATTCAACACAGTATTGGAAGTCCTAGTCCATGCAATCAGGCAAGAGAAAGAAATAATGGGCATCCAAATTGGGAAAGAGGACGTCAAACTATCCCTGTTTGCTGATGATATGATCTTATATCTAGAAAACCCCAAAGATTCCACCAAAAGGCTCTTAGCATTGATCAGTAAAGTCAGTAAAGTCTTGGGTCACGAATCACTGTAGTATTCAGTGATACTTTCTATACAGTAGAAATCAGTAGTATTTCTACATACTAACAACAGTCAATCTGAGAGTTAAATCAAGAACTCAATACCATTTACAATAGCTGCACAGAAAATAAGACACCTAGCAATATACTTAACCAAGGAGGTGAAAGAGCTCAACAGGGAGAACTACAAAACACCACTGAAAAAAATCACAGATGATTTTGGGATTTTGTTATGTGGGCTAATCTTCCTGAAGTTAGGTGATATCTCAAAGTAGTTTTGATTTGCATTTCTCTGATGATTAAGGATGGTGGGACTCTCTTTTAATTCTCTATCTCCCTCATCCTTTCTAGCACCTTACTAGTCAGTTACAAAATCCCATAGATTTTTTTTTTCATACTTCTGATCTTGGTGTCTTCATTTGAGAAAGAATGGCTTATGGTTAATGTGTAATTATATATGAAGGCTTTTACCACAAATGTCAGCTGAGAGAAGAGCTCTTGACTTCATACAAGAAATGTTTTTTTCAGAAAGAGACAAGAAAGGGCATAGACCTTGAAGTCGGAGGCCCTCGGTTACTGTTCCATAGAATTCCCTATACTATTTTGCAGGTCACAATTTTTATAAACATGAATTTATTTATCTGTAAAATGGGGATAAAAGAGTCCTTATCCCAGGTGGCACCTGTAGCTCAAAGGAGTAGGACACCAGCCCCATATGCCGGAGGTGGTGGGTTCAAACCCAGCCCCGGCCAAAAACTGCAAAAAAAAAAAAAAAGAATTCTTATCCCACAAGATTATAGTGAGTACTAAATGCCATAGGTATTGAAGTATGTACTTTTTAAGTTATAAAATCTTGTACACATGGTCAGAATTATCATTATTAATATTAATGTGAGCCAGGCAGTAATAACCTTGAAGCAATTAGAAGCTGTTAATACACTGAACTAGATTTATTTGTCTTAATGAACTATAGACTGGCTTTATTTAAAGGGCAAAGGTGATCGTTAATTTATTCAAGTATCTATTAGGCTTGTATTATATGGTGGTTGCTATGCCAGGTGCAATATACTCTATAAGACAACAAAGATGGTTTCTCTCCTCATGGACACTAATAGTTAATAATCTGAGACAAAACTGTGTGGTGGGGAAAGATCAGAAAGGATCAAATGAGATATTTAAACAGGAAAAATGACTAGCACCAAGAGGCATCAAGAAAGATTTGAGATGGTGGAATTTGAGCTGGACAATTAGGAAGGAGTAAAATTTTAACAAAAAATTAAAGAGTGTAATTGTATAATAGAAACATGACCGATATATAAGAATAGAGAAACGGCTCATACTTTAATAGCTTTGTGGCCCTGAACAATGGCTCAACCTCTCTGAACTCACAGGGCTGTGGTGAAGAATTAGAAAGAAAATGTGAAAGTATTCCAGTTTCCAAGCTGTCCTGTACAAGGAAATGTGAAGAGATTTTTACAATGCAGACTTTGATGCTGCCGGTCTGGGTTGGGAACAGAGATCCTACCTTTGTAACAAGCTCCCAGCAAGGCTGCTGCGGGTGATCCATGGACCACCCATGAGAAGCTGGATATAAATCACTTTGTACAGTGCCTAGAACGTACTTGCTCGAAAAATGTTCCTATTTGTAGAATGATTCCCAAATCACCAAATGATATAAGGGCAAAATTCAAAATATGAAAATGTAGGAACTGTCTGCTAGATTTTTCCTAGGATTCCTACATATTCATAATATCTCAATATAGTTCCTAACCATTAACAAATCATAATTCTTAATAACTGACAAAGACAAAGGAAAGAAGTTTTTAATCTGGAATGTAGATACTATTCACAGAACAATTAACGCTTCCTGTTGTCCTACAAATGGTTGACTCTTTAGTAGCCATAATAGTCATGTAAAGCTCTGGTTCATTGCAGTTTTTAAACAATTTGAGAACAAAAGTGTCAACAATAGCAAGATAAACTACTTTGTCAGGCTGTAAATGGTAAAAATGTTTTTATTCTTATATAGCATATTTCTCACTATAACAATTCTAATACAACACTTAAATATAACTCAAGCATTGAGACAATCTGTCTTTTCTCTGTGCTGTTTCTGAAAGTTGCACAGTTGTCTAACATTAGACACATATCAGTATACTTTCCCACTAACCTCTCAGCACTGTCAGTAGCTGGCACATAGAAGGAGCCCCCTAACCGATAAGAGATTTTCACCTTCCTGGCTAGGTGACCTCCCACATGGATTTGGACAATTTGACGGGCCTTATTTGCATACCTCAAGCCAAGATGTAATCACTTGCTTAAAAATACTGAACCATATTCACATAGACTTATGGTTTAAGAAAGAGAATGCAATTTGGAAAAATAGAGGATGTGACAAAGATAAAATTCTATGCCTGTGACGTGAGCAGCAAAATGACACCAAGAATCCTTGAGACAATTGTTTTCAGTCAAATCAATCAGCGTGATGACTGTGTACAGCATATAGCAGCACTGTGCACCAAGTCCAGGAATAGCAACCATAATGGCCATCCCAGTGTCTGCACACAGACCTTGCTAATCAGATTGGTCTAGTGTGGCTGCTGAAAAAGGTCTCAGAGCCATCCTGATCCTTTCTGTGCAGGCATGACCAAGATCACTCATTTCTTGGAGCTAAACAACCAGTAATCTTTCTCTAGTTTTGTTTTCCAAGTATATGTAGCATCTTTGTTGCTGAAGGCCCTAAATAATTTTCGAATCAGATAATTATTTCCTGTGCACAAACCATGATGACAATTTAGATGCTGCTGCTGCTGCTAACAGTGATAATATTGTGCTATGCGCCTGAAAGATAGAAAGCTACAGAAGCTATGGTTTACCCTCTGGAGTTTATAACTAGATGATCAAGGAAGTAAACACGTGACTATCCATGGGTCAGGGCGATTAATGATTATGACATTTATAATGGCAATAACAACGATCTGTTTTCAGCTTGAGAATATCGATACAGTGTTTATATCTTCTTTAGCTTAATGAAATAAGGTTTTTTAAAAACTAAGGGAGAAATAAGAACAATTAAAAAAATAAATCCGCAAACTTTGGTGCATACTTTTGTAGTTTTCTTTGTTTTCTTTTTGGAAAGCACAGCACAGGGATTCTTCTGGAATATAAATCAGCTTAAATCCCAGCCCCCGAGTGCATGACTAATCTAATTGCAGACAGAAGAGGATCGTTTGCTAATGCTCTCACTCGAGCTCTGTACTAAACGATTTACTCAGAGAGCAATTGATGCCCCTAGAAAACTTTGAAAAATGTTCTAGTTAGAAACAACTTTGTCCATGTCATATATTTTCTGTTTTTATCTCCATCATTTTTATTCTTTAGGACATTCAGATGAAAATTTCATCTCTTTTGCTGGAGGGTTCATGTGCTCCTTGCTTATTCCTCACCTGAAATCACGACCTCATTGTGACAGTGTAAGATGCCAAATTGGGTGTCACAAAAATCACTGTGCAAGAACCCCAACCCCCAGCCAGGACTTATACAAACAAAAAAAAGAAAGAGGAAAGAAAGCCGAGTAATTTGTCTACAGAACATGAATCCCATTACTTATGAATGATTGCTAATTACATATTGAGATAAATATAGAATCATCATTTCTACAAGCCTTGGAAATAGACAAGCTCTCTTTAAGATTTGGATGATATAAAACAATAAATCCCTGTGAATGTGTGTGGCCTTTTGAAGTCCTCAAGGAAAATTACTATGGAATTGCCAAGTCCTGGACTTCTGGCTGTGAGACTAGCAGCAGCACCATTGAGCCTTTCCTTATCTACACCAATGGAGTGAAAAACACTAATTACACTATTACTGTAAATAGCACAGAAAGCTCTTGACCCACACAATAAGCTCCCCTCTACCCTTGCTGCCTTCCATTCTGCCTCGCCCACCATTCACCTGCCTCCTCAATTGCCCAGAAACCCCAAATTGCTAAACGCAAGGGGGTTGGGGAAACCAGGAGCTGTGGAGACAGACAGAACTATCTTGGAATATCAGTTTAATTCATTTCTAGCTGTGGGATACTAGGTTACATACCTAATCTCTCTGAGTATGGGTTTTCTCATCTCTAAAATGGAGTTAATAACATATAATCATAAAGTTGTTGTGAGAATTAAGCCAATTTATATAAAGAATCTAGTATAGTGTCTGGCACGCAGCAGGAGTTTGGTAGATTTTAGTTTCCCTTCCCTTTTAATGTGGAAGATTCTGGGACATTGAAAATGCAGGCCTTAGCTAAAGCCTACAAAGTAAAAATCTAATTAGGAAGATGAGACAATGCCTCTAGAAGTGAAAAATGAGGACACATACATGCATTAGATTATCACTAGTACCTAGAAAATATGTGTATCTATTATGTATTAATAAAAACACAAAATCAAGGATATTAAAAGATATAAGGCTATAGTGAAAGGTAGTAACAATGAATACAATAAGGTCATTAGGGCTGAGAAAGAGAGGATTTTTAACAGATATGGTCAGGGGAGGTTTTTCCAGGAAAAGATCGAATTTGGGTGATATGTACATATGGGGGGGAAATAGTGTTTTTCCTTCTCTCTTACCATACTTCTCACTCCACATTTTCCCACACACGGAACAATCCTCAAGTAGCAGATTCTCCCATGGATAGCTTCAGATCTCGCATGTTGAGGGTCAGTACCACAAGCCTCCCCCTACTTCAGACGCCTGTAGCAGGCACAGAAAGTGAGTGACCTGTGCTTCTGACCAACTGACCAGCTACAGAGAGGGATTTCCGTGACCTCATCATTGGCTTTGATTAATTTGCAAGAGTGGCTCATAGGACTCAAGGAAACACTTAAGTTTAACAGCTTATTATAAAGGACATTACAAAGGATACTGGTAAGCAGCCAGATAGAAGCGATGTATAGGGTAAGGCGTAGGCAGGAAGTGGGGAGCTTCGGTGTCCTCCCTGGTACTGCCGCCCTGCAGGGACCTCCCACCTTGTTCAGTTGTTTGAAAGCTCTCTGAACTTTCTCACTGCTCTGAGCCCACAGCATTGGCCCTTGATGATTGGCAAAACTTTTAGCCCCTCTTGCCTCCTTGTAATTGAGGGGTGGGTGGGGCTGAAATTTCCAACCCTCTAATTACATGGTTGATTCCCCTAACACCTAAAAGCAATAAATTTTACTTTTCTGAATACTCTTAAAACACATGATGGTTTACTCAAAGATTTGCTGTGACCTATCTGTGTCTGAAGGTATCTGATGAATTTCACAAATATCCAGGGAAAGCAAAAACCTCATTTTAACATAATTTTGAATGGAATTTTCCAAGTTCCATATTATTCTGTGTATATTTTTAAGGAATGATGCTTTAGCAGTAAAGTAAGACCTTAGGAAATGGTCAAAGGGTTTGTCAGCTTGGGGACAAAATCAATTGTACTCTCATCAGTAGCTCCTGTAGGAAGCCACTTTTCTCACAGCTATTCTTTGTTCATAACTGCATACCAAATAAGGTTAATACATTACTTTAAAATGGAAACAACAATCATATCGACTTCACAGAGTCACTGCAAGGATTAAACAAGATGAAGCACGTAAAGAATTTAGCACGGTGCCAAGCACATAGTAAGCATTCATTAAATGTTAGCAATTACTAGCAGAATAGATTAGGCTTTATTATCATAGCTATTACATGGTAGGAAAAAGTTACACATTCCTTTTAAGACAGCACCGTCATGGAAAATAAGGTCACCTTTTTCTCTGATAGTGAACTATGTAATAGTTAAAAAAAAATGTGTTCCACAAAACTTTTTTGAGTATTTTCATTGTCTCCATTCACCAAACTTAAGCACAGAGTACCCAAAGATTAAAAAAGACCTATTTCTTAAAGAATCTCATAGTAAATTGGGAGACACATACAGAGATTTAATTGAATTTCATGGAATAAATATTCTAAGAGGGTGATAGTCAAGGTGTAAGAGTAAACAGGAGAGAGCAATTAAATCAGGATGGGAGGTTAAAAGAGAGAAAATGATAATTATTTAATTGTGACTTAGTAAGAAAATGAAATTGTTTCAAACAAAAGAAATGATGTAAAAGGGGGCATTTTAGACTGGGTTCTATATGCAAGGAACTTGAAGTGTGAAAAATTAGCTCTAGTAGGGGAAAAGTATAACTCTGTTTTTTATTTTTTATTTTGTTTCTTAGAGTCGGGATTATGTCACTGGAAATGTAGATGACCGATGGTTAGAGAATGGGTAGATTATGAGGAGGGGTAGCTAGATGACAAGCTAAAGAAACATTTTTAACAATTTTTTTTTTGTAAAAATGCTTCACATGAGCTCTACTATCTGATCAAAATTTTAAATGTACAATGTACTATTGATAATTACAGAAGATCCCTAGAATTTATTAATCCTGCATAATCAAATTTTATACCCATTGATCAACAACATCCCATTTCTCCTTTCCTCCACTCCCTGGTGCCAACATTCTATTTCTCTGTGTCTGACTATTTGAGATGCCTCATACAAGTGGAATCATCCAGTACATATTGGTCCTTCTGTGAGTAGCTAAGTTCACTTAGTCACTTAGGATTATGTCCTCCAGGTTCATTTGTGTAGTTACATATGGCTGGACTTTCTTCTTTTTAAAGCTAAATCATATTCCATGGAATATATGTTAGGTTATTAAGATGAAATGTCTGATTTCCTTAAGTACTGAGTTTAACAGTTGATATTTCACATTGACATTGCATGTGTTTTATTTGCTTGTTTTGTGAAGGCACATCCTCATTCTTTCTTGGCTTGTGATTATCCTTCAACTTTTTTAGAGCAATTTTTATGAAACCATGAATAAGTCCAAAAGTCGTGCTATTTTTTAATATGCGTTCCATCATCGAACCCAATGCAGTGCAGACAGCTCAAAATATCAATGAAGTGTTTGGGAAGGATGTGGTTAGAGAACACACAGTACATTGGTGGTTTGAGAAGTTCCATTCTGGTGATTTAAATCTGAAAATGAGTCACGTGGGAGACCTGAGACCAAGGTGGATAATGATGAGCTGAAAGCTGTAATGGAAGCGAATCCATCTCAACCTACGCATTAATTAGCAATGAGGTTTGATGTTACTATTCCAACAATATTGGACTTTTCGAAACAAGTCACCAGTATAAGGAAACTGGATAGATGGGTACCACATAAATTTAAGTGTGCATTAGAAGAGAGATTGTACCAAAGCTTGCCTGTCTTTGCTGTTACAACAGACAGGTGAATCATTTTTATACCATATTGTTATGTGTGATGAAAATGGATTCTATTTCACAATCACAAGTGTTTAGCACAATGATTAGATAAAAATGAAGTACTGAAACAGTCTAAAATTGAATACTCATGAAGAAAAGCTAATGGTGTCTGTTTGATGGTCCAGTTTCATGAAACTTGGTCAGTTGATTACAGTGTATCTTGACTGCAACCAATTGTATAAAATGGTAAGGATGCTTGCAATTAAGCAGCCAAGACTGGTCAAAAAAGATAGGCCAGTCCTCTTGCCAGACAATATATCACACAGACAACGCTACTCAAACTATAGAAGTTGGACGTGGAAACTCTCTAGCATCCACTATGTTAACCAGACCTTGCATCAGCTGACTACCACTTCTTCCAGGCCTTGGACTACTTAATCCAAAGAAAAATATTCAATTTTCAACAAGCCGGGGAAACAGCTTTTGCAATTTCATTGCCACTTGCTCTCCCAGCTCCTACGCTGCTGGTATAAGCACGTGACCAATAAAATGGCCAAACTGTCAATAGTTTAGGCACATGCTTTGATTAACTGTACTAATTCTGGTTTGAGATACAGTAAATTAAACTCTTCATTCAAAATTGGATATTTCAGATTTAATGACCTAATATATACACCACAGTTTCTTATCCATTCATCTATCAATAGACATCTAGGTTGTTTTCATGTCTTGAAATTGTGAATAATGCTGCAATGAATAAGAAGGCACTGATATCTTTTCAAGATCCTGTTTACTATTCTTTTGGATACATATCCAGAGTGGGATCATACTGTAATTATAGAAATTTTGTTTCATCTTGAATATCAAGTAAAAAAACATAAATTTGTTTTTTTTTAAGAAAGTTATTGGATTAGATATAGTTTTCAAATGAAAAATGTTGGGCTGTATGGAAGATAGATGAGAGGTTGGCAAGATAGAAAACAGAAAGACCATTCAGGGAATTATTTTCACAGACCAATCAAGAAAAGATGATAACGTGAAGTAAAGGAGTAAGTAGGAAGAAAAAGCCAGGGATGTTGACCTATGAGGAATAAGAGACAAGGGAAAAATACTTTGCGGAAACTCGTAGCACTTTAACTAAGCAATGGTGAAATGATGCTAATATAGAGCAGAGGTGCTAGAAAACGTTCTTATTTAAGAGAAAATATGTTATTGGACATGTTTGGTCAATTGACATGAGATAACCTGAAAAATTCAATAGGTTAACAAAACAGGATCATGCCTTATGTAAGCCCAATTAGTAAGGACGGAATGTCTGCTCCACAGAGTCATTGAGGGACCCAGGGTACTTCCATCGATGGTCCATCCAGGCCTTAAGGCTGCACAGCTCTCTGTCAGATACTCAACATCCAGCAGGCCGACAAGTGGGTAGAGAGTGGAAGGTAAATGGAGGTTTGGGGGACCAGGTTAAGAAATCATTCATATAACTTTTATCAGCACTCAATTACCCAACTCCAACACATGGCTATACATGCAAGCAAGGAAGGTTAGGAAATGTGGTCTGTAGACATACCCAAGAGAAAGAGGGAAATAAAATGATTTGGGGACAAACTAATTAGTGTCTGACACAGAAAATCTAGGTGAAAATATCCAGAGAGCAGGTGGGCCTCTGGAAATCAAAAGAAGTCCTGAAGTGTCAAATCTATTAAGAGTAGAGTATAAATGTCTTAAGACAACAATTAAGTAATTGAGGTGAAGACTTTATTAACCAGTTTGATGTAAACATTCCAAATTGTATATAAAATCAACACATTGTACCCCATAAATGCCTTCATGTACACAGTTATTATTTAACTAAAAAAAAACCAAAAGAAGTCCTGAGGGGGATAAAGATTCATAAATCTTAACTATGAAAATGGAACAGTGTGACCGGGGACAGTTTGTACTAAGAAAAGAAGGTACTACTACAAAGATGTCTACTGCACAGGGACTGACTATGGAAATTGCCTAAATTTATTATATAGTGATTCCCTATCCTTTTCTCTGGGTCATGGTCTTTTAAAGAGCAGAGTAGTATGGCCAGATGAGGAAATGAATGTGTGAGCACAGGTGTCCCTGATTTATCAATGAATCGATCAACCAGTCAGTCTGTCAATCTCTATATTTATATGTTGAATGCCTGGTAAAGGCATGACACTCTACTAGTGACTTGGGATCTGGCTGTGAACCTAAGTCCTTATGGAGCTTGTATTTTTTGCAAGAAAGCATTAAAAATGAAGCACACAATCATTTATATAATTTTAATTGCAACACAAAGAACAAATCAAAGCACAGGATGGAAGAAGAATAGAGAAGAACAAATTATTGGTCTTCACAGACAAAGGAGCCTTATAGCAGAGTTTCATGATGACCTCAAAGATGAATAAGGTACAACCTCTTGCCCTTACAGAAACAGCTGACGAGGCAGAAGTGTATGATCCTCATATAAATGATGACATTACAAAATATAAAACTAAAAATACTTCTAAAGAAGATACACTTAAGAGTGCTTTTCAGGGTCTAAGAGAAAGAGATGACTTTGAGGAGGAAGAACAATGTCTAAATGGAAAACACTGGCCTTTACGTTGCTGCTCCAAGGACATCTCTAAGGTGGAAATGCAGTGAGGCTGATATGTTAGTGGAGGGGAGAAAGAAGGCTAAGTATAGAGGTGAGCAGTGGGACAGAATGGAAAATATTGGGGGAGTAATTTCACTTGTACCTGTGGTGGGTGGAAGAGATAGGCAATAGTTGTGAAGCTGTCTTAGTAACAGATACAAGAAGGCTAGATTGGAGAGATTAAAGAAAACAAATAGTGAGGCTATTTTAATCACCCCCCCAAATAGGTACTGTATGAATTGGGTTATTGACAGTGATCATGAAGGAAAGGAATGGGACATGTTTGAGTCCAAGGAACTAGAAGCAACAGAATTTGTCATTTTTCCAACAATTATTAAGCATCCAATATGAACCAGATAATCTTAGATACTGGTGCTAAAGCTCTCTTTCTTTTCTCATTAATGCTTCAGGATACAAATGGATGTCCCAGTCATATAGACTTAATACAGTTCCTTCTTCCCTATGTGGCCTTCTGGAGAGTCGTTACTGTTTCTCTTCAATTCTTTTTATTCTACACATCTCACAACCATTTTCCTTTTACCAATCTGTCTGAAAACAGTAAAATAATGTCAAGTGCTAAATATACTGTGGTCCGCACATATTTAGCTGGGTACAGCCATGTCACACTATATACATGTTATCTTGGCCTAATAGATTTTATATTTGCACAAACTGTGAACTAGCGGTTCGTATTTATATACACCCTATCCCCCTGGGATGACCCATGGGCATGCAAGTCTTCCAGACCTGGCAGTCTTCTGTAAATGCTGATCGTGTAATGTATTTTTATAGAAACATACCCTAATGTGTGTTTCTAACTTGGAACTATCTGTCTACACACTCCTTCATTTAAAATAAAACACAAAGATGTTTAGCTGTACAAATAGAAAAGGTGCTTCCAAATAGGTTTCAATTTGAGCCCTTCTCCATAAATCTCCTCTGATTTCTTTGCTTTCTGTTTTTAAAAGGAAAAAAAGCTATCAGAGTGCTATCATAATAGAGTTGTTGTTGGTTATTCACGGTGTGAAATGAGCATCACTAAATAAAGCAAACTGCCAAGTAAATGCATTCTGGTTACAAAGAGAACCCACTCTAAGACTAAAATCTTAAATCTAATTAAGGAATTTCCAAATGCCATATCTTTGAAATCTTCCAACAACAACAACAAAAAATACATTTCATCTGGGACTTGTGAACTGTGAGCTGTGCACATAAAAGAAACAGCTTGTTCTAAAGCTGAACTTCAGTAAATTACAGAGATAGTGCCTTTTTCATAACCCCATTATAAGGGAACATTCCTCCATTAAAACCTTTGGGTAGCTATGTATGTAAGCACTTATCACTGCCTGTGGGTTCTTCTGTAAGGGGTTAAATAAATATCATGCACTTTCTGAAGTCACTGTGTTGCTTTCAGTAATCAAAACCTGAAATGAAAATGGTTACTGAAAGCGACTTGCCCATGAATAACTAGGACATACAGGTTCAAAAAGTGTATTTTATCCATAGAAACTTTTCCATACCAATATGACTAGCTGCTTCCAGGGAATAGACATTTTCTAAATCTAAGGTGGAAATCAGGCTGAACCTAGAATAACAAAGAAAACTGTGCTGTTCTGGGTAAGGAGAACCTTAATATGTTTCTGCATAAGCAAAGAGTAGACTTTTTGCCCCATTTTTTTCTAATATCTATTTAAAAAGATATAAAGAGAAAAGAAAATTTGGGAACATTTTCTAATAGTATAAAATGGTTGTGGCTTGAAAAAAATGAAGAAAATAAGTGATTTCTTGTCACACTTCTTAGGCTATGTATATTGTGCTCTGAAGGCTTAAAATATTTTAGAATAATCTCTTCTTTCATCTGCACAAACTTTAAATTGATTTAAAGAAATATCACTGAAAATTAATTTTTACTATATATTATTATATTTTGCATTTTCAAACCGCTATACATATATCTTTCTTGACAATTGAGGAATTAGAAAGTCTTTGTTAATTGCATTTAATGAACAGTTGCCATGGACATATACTTGTGTGAGTATATTTTACACACATATTCACAAGTGTGTGTATATAATTTAAATGCACATATAGTCATCGGAAAACACAAATAAGTTTACTGATAAAAACAGACTCATATGCGTGCCTTACTGAGTTCATGTGATCAGCTCTCAATATGCTAGCTTAGCCCTTTTTCTCTTATTTACCAAAGAGCCAGATTTGCCTCTGGCCACACTGTGCACTTTGTAGAACACAGGACCAACTTCAAAAGGGCCATGTAAGCGATGAGCTTTTAAAGCTAGGCAGAAGGCATATGTCTACACGCCTCAGGGCACTGGGAGGTCAAGTAATACCCTTATGGTCACACAGAAGTTGTGTCTCTGTGATCAAACTAGCAATGTAGAGTTCCAGACTATCCAGTTCTATGTTACTTTTATTCATACAGACAAATGCTAGTTGCTATAAAAAGCACCATAAAGCCCTACAGGACATTACCTCCTTCTATCGTAGGTCATGAGTTAAGCAGGTAGTTCATGCAGTTCCAGTAATAGTAATGCTAATCACTCTTTATTGGGTGCTTACTGAAGGCTGGATCTTCTTACATTTTGTATCTAATGCTTACAATCTCATTACACAGTAAGTACTATTATTATTCCCTAGTTATTGGTGATTTTACATCTATTTAATCTTTGTGGGACGTCTCTGAGATACATTCTAATATAATACCCATATGATAGCGTAAGAAACCAATGCTTCCAGAAGTAATTTTCCAGGGTCACACAAGCAGCGAGCAACAAAACAGGGATTGAAGCTGAGGTTTCTGCATCTCCACAACTTATTTCTACCTCTTTAAAAATTGGAATGGTTACCATTCATTGAACACTTAAAATGTGCTGAACATTGTGCTAGGTCCCTGGTATGAATTCTCTCTCTGATACTCAACACATTGAAAGGTAAAGATTTTAACTGTTTTCATTTTACAGATGAAGAAACTGACCCAGGGAGCACTCTTTCACCCTATGTATTCTGCCTCTCCCGTAGAGTTTATATACATTGCCCTCGTCTGAGCTGGAGACCAAAGGAGAAAATATATTACAAGGCACAGTTAGGACCCAATCTATAAATTCTGTTGAATCATTATTCTTCCAGATCATTTTATTTTATATATGAGCCACTGACACGCTGCATATAAATAATCTTTTTTTTATTGTTGGGGATTCATTAAGGGTACAAAGAACCAGGTTACATTGATTGCATTTGTTAAGTATAATCCCTCTTATAATCATGTCCCACCCCCAAAAGGTGTGCAAACTAATATGTTCCTTTTGGAAAGATGTTTGGAGAACACTTAGGTATCTAAATATAGACCTGCCATTCGATCCTATAATTCCTCTACTAGGCATATATCCAGAAGACCGAAAATCACATTATAACAAAGATATTTGTACCAGAATGTTTATTGCAGCCCAATTTATAATTGCTAAGTTATGGAAGGAGCCCAAGTGTCCATCGACCCACGAATGGATTAATAAATTGTGGTATATGGACACCATGGAATATTATACAGCCTTAAAGAAAGATGGAGACTTTACCTCTTTCATGTTTACATGGATAGAGATGGAACATATTCTTCTTAGCAAAGTATCTCAAGAATGGAAGCAAAAGTATCCAATGTACTCAGCCCTAATATGAAACTAATTTATAGCTTTCTTATGAAAGTTATAACCCAATTACAGCCCATGAAAAAGGGGCAAAGGGAAAGAGAAGGGAGGGGAGGGGGGACCATGGGTGGAGGAAGGGTAATTGGTGGGACCACACCTATGGTGCATCTTACAAGGGTACATGTGAAATTTACTAAATGTAGAATATAAATGTCTTAACACAACAACTAAGAAAATGCCATGAAGGCTATGTTAACCAGTTCGCTGAAAATATTTCAAATTGTACATAAAACCAGCACATTGTACCCTATGATTGCATTAATGTACACAGCTATGATTTAATTAAAAAAGAGGTGTGTCATACACCCTCATCCCTCACCCCCTCCTTCCTTCCTTTTCTGCTCTTCCCTTCCTCCACCCCCTTTTCCTCTCTCTGCTGTTCCCTTCCCCCACGCACTGTCCCTTTCCCTCTCTCTGCTCTCCCCTTCCACACCTTCCTCCCTCCTTTCCTCTCTCTACTCTCCCCTTACCCCACCCCTCACCGTGTACTAGGTCATCAACTGTCTTCATATGAGAATTAAGTACATAGGAGTCTTGCTTCTCCATTCTTGTGATGCTTTACTAAGAATAATGTGTTCCACTTCCATCCAGGAGAATACTAAGGATGTAAAGTCTCCATCTGTTTTAATGGCTGCATATAAATAATCTTAAACAAGAGATAAGCCCCTCAATAAAAATTGGTGGTGAACTCTAAGTTGCAGATCACCACTCATAGTCAACACATGAGGGTATTTTACAATGTAAGTCTGCGTAGATCACAATCAAGCCAATTCTTCATGCTGCGTGTGGAAATGTGCATAGCCAAATCTACGGAGGTAACAGAAACCATCCAGATTAGTACACTCTCCCTCTCAACTTTGCCTTTCAGGGCGCCTCTCATTTAGTATGTACAAGCACCTAACACAGTGCCTGACACTTAAAAGATGCAACAATTCTTTGCATCTTTCATTGTCTTGAAACCAGAGTTTCAAACCTGAATACCTAAGCACCCTCTTAGGGGAGTATGTCTAGTGCTCTGCTGCTAATGAAGGAAAGCATCCTCTGCATCTGTGTGATTATGCCATCATCCCTCCAACCTCCACTCACCAGAGGTCCCCATCCTACCAAAGATGCTCAACCTATCCTCCATACAGTTTGTGGAGCCCACATTTTCAGCAATGGCTGTGCAGTGATGTCCCAGTCATCTGCTGGCTTTTCACTAGACAGTGCAGCAGCACAGTCAGGTCATTGGCCGGGTGCACATTCTGGCCGTGGCCAAGGCCTTGGGGCTTTCCCAGAGCTGTATCCTACAGTCCAGCACTATGGGCATGTCTTACTGGGGCTCTGTAGCTACAGCTGAGGGCAGCACTGCAGACTGCCCTACTTCCAGAGAGGAGACAGCCTTACTCTATGCAAAAGGAGTGTCCAGGTGAGTAAAGCCTGGCTTGGCTTCACCCACCCATCCATGAAAATAAGAATATGTCAATTGGCCACACACTGGACACACTAGAAAAATTCCCAGGTTCAGTTCCAAGGTTTAATCAATTATTCTGAAGACCTGATCATACGTACGTGACTGCTAGTCTCTTGTTTTCACATAAACAGCACTCCCACTACACAGAATAAAATAACTATGCTTGGTGGCGCCTGTGCTCAAAGGAGTAGGCACCGCCCCATATGCTGCAGGTGGCGGGTTCAAACCCGGTCCCAGCCTAGAACTGTAAAATAACTATGCTTGACTTTTCTTTTGATACAGTGATAATATGGAGACTATCCCTGAGGCCATTTTTCCACTTAGGAAATATAATGGATTCCTTATTCAAGAAATCAAGAAAAGGCTGGAATGTGTACTGTGCATGCACACATGTATGTGTTTCACTTTCCCTGTGAAGCCATATATATGGCGCCCATAAAATTCATGTGCAATTTAAAATGGTGTGCGAATTACACACAAGCTTTACTACCACCCTGTATCCAGCCTTAGTGTCTGGTGACATACAAGAGCAGACTCCTGCATCTTCCAGACCAGTCTTACTCCTCTGAGATTGCCTTGATACAAAAGGTGAGATTGTCTCCTATTGTATCTACTTCCAAAACCTAGAAGATGAAGTCCCCACAAGCCCATTTGTTCCTTGGTATTTATACTTTCAAAACAAAAGAAGGCAAACCTTAAAGCCCTATTCTGTGATACACAATATATTGTCATTTTAAAGACTGTACTATATATGAAAATGAATATTTTTTTTTTCCTTATTCTGTGATCCAACCGGGAGCAATAGCACTCCAAAAAACATGCTGAGTATCCACTGCTCTTATGAGCAAGCATTAAATGCTCTTTCTCAAACAAACAAACAAACAAGCAAACACAAACAAAAGAAAATGCCACAGTAGAGTAAGCATCAAAAGTGTGGCATCTTCTGTGCTCTTCTTGGCTTGGCCACCACTCTGCTGGGTGATTAACAACGTTCATGGAATGAATATTTATTAGGCACCCATTTTGCTCCTTACTGGAAAGATTCATGGGGAAAAAAGAAGACACATATATTTTGTCCTGTATTTAAGGACCTCAAAGTCTAAGGAAAAGATAACCATGGAAAAATAATAGCTCCCATTAGCTGAGCTCTCACAGGGTAATGGATAATGGAACGTAACACAGATTATCTACTTTAATTCTCACAAGCACTTGCAAAACAGATAGTCTCAGCCTCATGTGATGATGAGGAAACTGAGGCTCAGGAAGTTTATATAACTGTTGTCTGTGGTCACTCGTCTAGAAAGTAGCAGCACCTAGTTTCACCCCCACATCTGTTAGCTCCAGGTCACATCTGTGTCGCTGCACTAGAAGGACAGTGACAGAGGTCAATGCATATTTGTATGGGAAGACAGCTTTATGGTTAGCATGGCTGTTTCTTTTTCTTTCTTTTTTTTCTTTTTTTTTTTTTGAGATAGAGTGTCACTATGTCACCCTCAGTAGAGTGCCGTGGTGTCACAGCTCATAGCAACCTCAAACTCTTGGCATTAAGCTATTCTCTTGCCTCAGCCTCCAACTGGGACTACAGGTGCCCACCACAATGCCCACCTATTTTTCTGTTGCAGTTGTCATTGTTGCTTAGCTGGCCCCAGGCTGGGTTCAAATCCACCAGCCTCAGTGTATGTGGTCGGCGCCGCCATTGTGCTACTGGAGCGGAGCCGGGATGTTTATTTCTTATACTCTCTATGTCCACTTTCCTTCCATAACTGCAAGGACACTGAGTTGATGAAGGCTTCCCTCCAGCACTTCATAGGGGAAAATTTAAGCCAAAGTCTTTTGACAAATAAAGTCAAAGGAATGGTCAACAGCCCTGCCAGCCTCTCTATCACATACAGTGAGAAGAGCAGCTGAAGCCAGCTGATCACAAAGGAGTGAAGAGAGGCCTCACTTACTGTGCCTCAGCACTCTTCCTGTCCCACTTAGCCCTGGCAGAATGGCTCCCCCAAATAAGGATCATTTTGCCATCAACAAGTTGGCGATCTGAGAATCTACCATCAGCATTCACAAGTTCATTCCTGGAGTACGTCCTTCAGGCACTCAAAGAGATCTGGAAATTTGCTCTGAAAGACATGAGAGCTCCAGATACATACATTGATAGCACTCTCAACAAGGCTGTCTGAGCCAAAGGAATAGTGATGTCCCATACTATATTCAAGTGCAATTGTCCAGAAAATACTGCTTACCCGTGTGTTTATCACCACCTTCTAAAATTGGCAAAGAATATGAATAAGAATTACCACATTTTGCAATGTATAATGCATACGTTTTTGCCCAAATCTTTGAGGGAAAAATAAGTATGCAAATTATATATGTGTAGTATGGATTGAAAGTAGGGGAGCCCAGCAGGCGCCCTGAGCCACCACTCCCTCCTGCCTGGTCCCCCCAGGCACGTAGAGTTCCATTTGAGGAGGCTCTGGGATCTGGTGGGAGCAGGCTGGAGTATCCTCTGTTGAGCTAGGGCAGGGGATGTGGCAGGGTTGGCAAAGTGGCCATGGCTGTGTGGGGCAGTGGCAGAGGCTCAAGACCCGGTCTTATGGAGGGGACCAAGAACCTTTACAGGCCTAGGTAGGGGCTGTGTGTTATATGTGTGTATATTAAAACTAATATGGGTGTTAAAAATATTATCTAGATTGCTACTTAAAAAGTGAAGGATGACAGTTAGATAGAGCATGGGAACCTAAAACTGTCTTCAATTTAAAGAAAATGAAGAACAATAAGAAATTGGCTTTAAGCGCCATGTGTGGCCTGGAAAAATACAGATGAAGGCCAATGAACACCACTCTGTCTCACTTTTCAGGTCATTGAAATGGTCACAGATCGTAAAACAAGTTATTGTTATTTTAAAGAGGGAGTTTGTTTATTTCTGGTTCAGATAAGTATTAAAGAACTCAACACAATTTCTGTTTCAGATGCCATCTTTTCAGGAATAATCATCTCGGAAGCATAGTGACTCCAATGAAAAAGCTTTCATATCCTCAGAATGTAATTAAATAACTAATTACCAATAGATGATTCTAAAGCACATTGCTGACACCAAGAGCCATTTAGAATCTTAATAAAACCCCAGTGTCCCACAAGATGTATCTTGAAAACTGGCACTTTCTTCCCTCTGATAAAAATGAAAAAAAGTCAGAAAAACAGGCAACAAAAGGGACTGCTCTTGCCCAAGTATGAATGTCTTGGTCTTTCGTAAAATGTAAAGTAGAAACATTAGGTTGGGAAACCCAAGTTAAGTCAATTCTAAATCTCTTTGTCACAGGTGATATTTAATGTGCACTGGTGAAAGACCATGGTTTTGCAAGCAGATGATGTAAAAGCTTTACCAATTTTGAATTGAGGTTCCCTTGGCAAAGGACAGAGGGTTATACCTACTGAGGTTAATATAAAACTGTGGACACCAGAAGTCTTAACTTCTGAAAGGACAACCAGTTAAGTCACACCTAATTACTTTAGTACCTACTGCTTAAAAGAAGAGGCAGCTAAAAACTACTGATAAAGGCTTGGCGCCCGTAGCTCAGTGGTTACAGCACCAGCCACATATACCCGAGCTCGCAGGTTCGAGCCCAGTCCAGGACTGCTAAAAAACAACAATGACAACTGCAACAAAAACAAAAAAATAGCTGGTGTTGTGGCGGACACCTATAGTCCCAGCTACTTGGGAGGCTCAGGCAAGAGAATCTCTTAAGACCAAGACTTTGAGGTTGCTGTGAACTGTGACACCACAGCACTCTACTAAGGGTGACATGATGAGAGAGTGAGATTCTGTCTCAAAACAACAAAAAAAAAACTACTGATAAAAAGACAATAGGTAGATAGAAAGATAGAAAGATAGATAGATAGATAGATAGATAGAAGATGATAGATAAATAGATTGGGGGAGGGGCATCTTTTTTTATTTGTGTTTGGACAATACAGGGTTAAAATCAAATATGAAAGCAATTCAGTTAAGTCTGTTGAGCTGTACTCCAGTAAGTACTAAATACAATACATGTGCTTTCTGCCATGAATACAGTGATTTATATTGATTTTTTCTTTTTTCAAACAACTCCGATGAGTAATGAACTCTTCCTAGTGTCACGTGGATGTCTCTGTTTCTGTTTATTTGACATTCGTCTTTACATGTTCTGCTGCATCTGGCAATGTGTGTTGATGGGTTGTTTTCATCTTGTTTTTCCGTTTGTAATGACAGCTTTTAAATTAAGATACAGTTTTAAAAGGTGGTAAATAAGTGGCTAAGGAAACCCCAGCAGACAGAAATGATGTTATTTAAGATCCCAGCATGAAAAACCCTCCCAAGCAGCTCTGCAAAACCACTATAAATAAACTTTAAAATATCCTCACCTCCTGGTTCACCTGGGCTACAGTATAATTGAGTGGGATGATTCCATAAATGACATAATCTGAATATTCCCAACCGGCAGCCACAGAAAGTAAAAATCCCCCCATGGAATTTCAACTCAAATGCCATCAGATAATGAGAGTGAATCATCCTTGGCTGAAAACTGGCTCACAATTTGCTGGAAGAAAGTTGTTTTTACTAAATTTTGTTTCCATTAGATCTGAAGAGTTTTGCTTTCTTTTCTTTTGTTTTTCCCAGAATGGCTTTAACCATAGTCGTCTGGGAATAAGGCTTAAAAAGGAGGTGACTCAGTACATGCAAGCCTTCGAAAACAGCAAAGAAAGAGTCGCTGAGCGTGTCCTGGAGAAGAGCGTGTATTTTATTTCGTAATGAAATCCCAAGAAATTGTTTTTAGGAGAGTGCAAAAAAATTAACTAATTGATAAGGTAAAAGAGTACTTCTATGCAACTCAACTGGAAACCTCTGGTCACCTTTGTATGTCACTTTGGCGGTGATGTAGTTTGAGATTCAAAGGAGATGAAAGCACGGCAGAGCTCCCACTTCTCTTTGCCTACTGCTTCGTTCTTTGTAGCTCCTATCACTCCAGCTCTCCAAAGCCTCTTTCACAGCTGACTCGCGTGTTTTTTAGCATTTCTTCTCAGCAGTCATGTCCCTTTCCCTTCTGTCTACACATGCCCTCTTTATAATACAAACCTGTTTTGTGGTTCATGTTTGTATTACGGGTTCTCCCACCTTACAATATCCACAGGATTCTCAACTGGGTGTTTTTTGTTTGTTTCGTCATTTATCGTTCCTGAAAGGCTTTTGTTCTTACCCCAGAGGATAATCTACCACTTACATTCCTTCTGACAGATGAGGATTTTAAATCTATCCTCCTTGTTTGTCATAGTTTTACGTGTAGTGGGTCCCCACCGCCTCAGAAGCAATCTCTCATGTTTTCAGTTATGCAGGTGTCTGTAATGAAAGGGAACGCTTGGAAACACCACAGAGAAAACACAGCTTTTCTACCAGAACCAAAGCCACAATGTTAAATGATCTCAAACAAAAAAAAAAAAATGAAAAAGAAAAAAAAAAGAAACACTCAATGCTAAAAAGCAAACTGAAAGAAGTGAGAGCCTTCTGTTATAACTCAAAAGAATTAAACAGATGAGGCATTTACAAGGCCACACCTACGCACAGATGCTGGAGTCGACTCTCCAACACTCATTCTCTGTAGCAACTTGGACATTTCCCCTTTCTGAACATGCTCCAGCATGTTACCTCCATACAACAGGGCTAAGACTTCGAACCACCTTTTTATCTTCACGTGTTGATGAGTGTTACATTAAATAAGAAGAAGGAAATATTTTAGCTGAGTGAACAAGAATGATACTGTGGTGAAAGTACAAAAAAATTTAGAGGGTGACAAAAAATCTGCACACATTTTAAGAAAGGAAAAAACTGTATTAAAATTGTAATACTCGGGTCATGTTTGACTTCTGCAATTATAAGAGATGTAAGATAACGATATACAAGATAACAAATATTATGGTATGTATTGAGTATTACAACTTTACTACAGTTTTCTCCTTTCTTAAAATGTATGTGTATATTTTTGGCATCCTCTGTATTTTCAGCTTCCCAAAACCCAACAAAAAGGGATTGATTCATGCAATTGTCATCATAAATGCTTTGGAAATTCATCAGCTTTTTTCCAGGCATGGTGGCTCAGTACTGTAATCTTAGTACTTTGGGAGGCTGAGGCAGCTGGATTGCTTGAGCTCAGGAGTTCGAGATCACCCTGAGCAAGAGAATAAAAAGTAGAAAAACCAACTGGGTGTTGTAGCAGGTGCCTGTAGTCTCGGCTACTTGGGAAGCTGAGGCAAGAGGATCACTTGAGCCCAAGAGTTTGAAGTTGCTGTGAGGCACCCAAGGCACCAGAAAGAGACTCTGTTTCAAAAAAAAAAAATCAGCTGTTCTTGTTTTATTTTTATTTATTTATTTACTTATTGCAGTTTTTGGCTGGGGCTGGGTTTGAACCCACCACCTCCAGCATACAGGGCCAGTGCCCTACTCCTTTGAGCCACAGGTGCCGCCCAGTTTTCTTGTTTTATAGGTGAGACAAAAAGGACAGTGATCTACTGAGTCACTTTCAAAACCAAGATATAGTGCTTTTATTTTGCAATGTTACCAATATAAAATGGCCACCATCATCCTGGATCTAAAACTTTCTCATCTAACAAGTTATGCCCTTTTTGTATGTATTATCTGCATATATTAAAAGCGAAGTAGCTTTATCACTACAGAGGCTACATATTTGGACAATTTACATAAAGTTACTCCTTAACTCGTATCCTTGTGAAGTTATTCTTTAAGGTGGCCTGTGATCACCGGAGTTAGTTTTCTTAAAATTTCTGAGTTATAAATACATTCAGTGTTTCTCTTTGTACTCTCTTTGATTACTACCATTGTAGTGATGTAAACTAGTTGAGAATAAAATAATGGTTAGGGAGAATCATGAATGTGTGTGCCCCTTCTACTCATTAGTGTATCATGAAACAATCACCATATCTCATCTACTGCAAGTAACTATCATACTTAGGCCATTAATGGGGAATGAACTGTTATCAGATTGTTTTGAAACCTACAAATTATGTAAGAAGAAAGCTGGAAACCAACTGGAATTTAATAAGCTTGCTTACAAATCAAAAGCTACAATTAAAAACAGCATTTTAACATACACACACCATCATGACAAAGGCAATTATTTTAAGTCATTAATATCAGTTATTTTTTGCTCCAAAACATTTTAAGGGTAACATTCTAAATTTTGCCCTTTGCTATTAATATACTAACATTATTTCTCTGCATTGAGGATGCTTATCAATATGAAATTGCTTATTTAGAAATCAACGTTAATGTTGCCTTTAAGGGAAATGAATATACTTCCAGTCTTACTTATAAAATGTGGCCATAGGAAGTACTATTCTATTCAACTAAACACCAATTAGGACCCTAAACCAAGGAGCAAGTGTATAAATCCTGCCTACAAAAAGAAAAGTGTTTGCACATAACTGGCAGATAAATCAGTGGACTCCGTTCTACATGAACATGACCATTAACAAATAATGCAATGAGAAAAACAACTTTCTCAGACAGGAGCTGGTTTATTTTGAAATGAGGCAAAAAAAAAAAAACCTCCTTTTTATTGACAGGAGAAATAACATGAACTGTGTAGAATTAATCTCCTCCTCACAAACCCGGCTTGAGATTAAGAGACTTTGTGATTGAACATATGTTTCCATTTATCAGTGGTGATTCTTTTTTTTTTTTTGAGACAGAATCTCAAGCTGTCACCCTGGGTAGAGTGCCATGGCATCATAGCTCACAATAACCTCAATCTATTGGGTTTAAGCGATTCTCTTGCCTCAGCCTCTCATGTAGCTGGGAATACAGGTGCCTACCACAATGCCCAGCTATTTTTTTTTGGTTGTAGTTGTCATTGTTCTTTGGAAGGCCTGGGCTGGGTTCGAACCCACCAGCTCTGGTATATGTGGTTGGCACCCTACTCACTGAGCTACAAGCGCCACGCCATGTCAGTGGTGATTCTTAAAAGATTTTGTGAATAAGTATATTTCCCTCATCAGTAGAGTTGAAGTAAGTGAAAAGTAGAGGAAATATATTTGTCTTCATTAAAAAGACGACTTTCTAACTAATTTTTGTTTTGTTTTGTTTTGTTTTCATGAGTAGAACTTTACTTTTCTGAAGAAGTTTATTCTTAGAAAAAAGTCCCATTTGTGTAAGAAATATATAAGGTACATTCCATGTGTCCAGCACCTAGTAAATGTTTAATTAATACTATTAAATTTGATAAAGGAATTTGAAAATTAAATCTGTAAACAAATCAAGGACACAATTCTCTTCGCAGTAGCTTCAAAGAAAATGAAATAATTAGGACTATAACTAACAAAATAAGTGAAGGACCTCTGCAAAGAGAATTATGAAACCCTAAGAAAATGAATACCAAAAAACATTAACAAATGGAAGAACACACCATGCTCTTAGCTGGGAAGAATTAGCATTGTCAAAATGTCATTCTACCCAAAGCAATCTACAGGTTTGATGCAATCCCCATTAAAATGCCAACATCATACTTTGAAGAACTGGAAAAAATAGTTCTTCATTTTGCATGGAACCAGAAAAAAAAAACATATAGCTAAGGCAATTCTTAGTAATAAAAACAAAGCTGGAGGCATCACTCTCCCAGACTTCAGGTTATGTTACAAGTCCACAGTGATCAAAACAGCATGGTTTTGGCACAGAAATAGAGACATAGACATATGGAACTGAATAGAAAACCAAGAGATGAAACCAGTCCCAATAAACCAAAGAAAAGTATACAGTGGGAAAAAGAATCTCTATTTAGCAAATGGTGCTTGGAAAACTGGATAACCACATGTAAAAGACTGAAACTGGACCCACAAATTTCAGCACTTACAAAAAGTGATTCAAGACGGATAAAAGACTTAAATCTAAGACATGAAATGATAAAAATGCTAGAAGAAAGTGTGGGGGAAAAACTCTTGATGATGTCAGCCTGGGTAAAGTTTTTATGAAGAAGACTTCAGGGACCATCACAATAATGAAAATTAACAAATGGGACATAATTAAGCTGAAAAGCTTCTGTACAGCAAAGGACACAACAACCAAAGCAAATAGACAACCTTCAGAATGGGAAAAGATATTTGCATATTACAAATCTGACAAAGGGTTGATAACTAGAATCTACAGAGAACTCAAATTAATCAACAAAATAAGAGTAAACAATTCCATCTATCACTGGGAAAGAGACATGAATAAAACCTTCTCCGAAGAAGACAGATGAATGCTTAACAAACATATGCTCATCATCCTAAATCATCAGAAAAATGCAAATCAAAACCACCCTGGGATATCACCTAACCCTGGAGGGAATAGTCCACAACACGAAGTCCCAAGCCACAGATGCTGGAGCAGATTTGGAGAGAAAGGAACTTTTATATTGTTGGTAAGACTGCAATCTACAGCCTTTTTGGAAAGAAGTATGGAAAATTCTCAAAGAGCTCAAAAGAGACCTTCCGTTTGATCCTACAATCCCATTACAGGCATCTACCCAAAAGAAAAAGATTATTTTATCATAAGTCATTTGCACTGGATTACTTATCGTAGCTCATTTTACAATTTCCAAGAAGTGTAAACAACCTAAATGCCTATCAACCCAGGGATGGAATAATAAGCTGTAGTATATGTATAACATGGAATACTATTCAACCATAAAAAAGATGGAAACCTTACATCTTCTGTAATAATCTGGATGGAGTTGGAACACATTCTTCTTAGTAAAGTATCACAGGAATGGAAAAGCAAGAATCCAATGTCCTCAATACTAACATGAAGCCAGTAGTTGATCTAATACACACCCATGCAAGACAAAAACTCTATTTAATTCAAATTTGGGGAAGGGGAAGAAAGGAGGGAAAGGAGATGAGAGGGGAGAAGGGATGGGCGTTGGTGTGCTCCCACTTAATAGGCACAATGTAAAGGTACATGGCACACATCCTGGGTGGGGGACACAACTACAACAATGACTTTACCTAACAAATACAAACATTGTAACCTAATTGTTTGTACCATCACATTAATCTGAAATTTTTTAAAAAAGGAAAAGAAATAGAAAAATTCAATGGAACATGAAATAAAGTTTGGTGAGTGTTAATAAATGAAAAAATGGATTATGAACCTACCCTTCTAGATTAAGGAAATGTATTTGGAACAATGAGCAGACGTTCATAAAATATCAATAAAGAACTGCAGGGGTTACACCTTTAAGAAATTACAAAATGTGAATATTTAGATTTACAAAACTAATTACTTGCATTATGAAACAAATCCGTACTCTAAGCATAATATATTAAAAACATGTCATAAAAGTTCTTCCAGTACTTTATTAGCATGTTTTTTCATAAAGTATCAATTACACTGAAGAGGAGGTAAAAAGGGAGAGAGAGGTAATAAAGACATTCTAACATATTGGAATTGATAAACGAAATCTATAAGTTAGATGAAATGTCTTTTAAATGGTAAAATGGAAATAGGAAAATTTGATGTGATTTGCTGAACTTCAGGTTATGCCTGTTTTTCCACAAAGGTAGCTTGATGTATTAGAAAGAGCACTTTCCTACTACCTGGACTTTAGGGACATTTCCTGCACCCACAGAATTGGAGTAATTGTAGCAGCTGCTGTGCTGACCTCTCTGGCTTGTACCTGAAGTCCAGACCTTGTAAAACAGCACTGTTGTTTGTCAATGTCTGGCTCTTGGACCCCAGACAAGTCAAGTAACAAAGCTCCTCGGGTTTTGTAGGTCTAGTGGTAGAGCCATGACCTGTATTAGCTCTATTTTCATAATTCTGAAAAATAATTATTGTTATCATCATTTCACAGATTAAAATCCTCAGCTTTAGAGAGCTGCAGAAACTTGCCCAAAGCCCCATCAGTACAGCTGTGATCTGAACCCAGGTCTGATTCCCAACGCCATGTACTTTCCCTGTCTGATTTTCAAAAATTCTTCATGTCACAGGCTTGGCGCCTGTAGCACAATGGTCAAGGCACTGGCCACATGCACCAAGGCTGGTGGGTTCGAACCCAGCCCCAGCCAGCTAAACAACAATGACAACTGCAACAAAAAGTTGCAGGTGCCTGTAGCCCCAGCTACCTGGGAGGCTGAGGCAAGAGAATCACTTAAGCCCAAGAGTTTGAGGTTGCTGTGAGCTGTGATGCCACAGCACTCTACTGTTGGCAACATAGTGAGACTCTGTCTGAAAAAAAAAATTCTTCCTTTCTCAGAGTTTGTTGCCTCATTTGTAAAATGGTTGACATTAACATCCAATTTATAGTATGTAAAGGCATAAGTCAATCCCTGGCTTATATAAAGTTTCTTTAAAACATATTTGGTACCCTAAGATCAAATAGCAACCAGAGAGATGCTACAGAATAATGGTGGGAGGAGTGTGTTGGGGAGAGCTCCTTCAGTCCTAGCCCTGTCTGTATGCCCATGAACAAGACATTGAACCTCTCTTAGCCTGGTTTCCAAGTTATAAGTGGGGGTTATAATTTTATTTTGCTCATTAATCCCTTTGAGAATTAAGTGAAAAAACCCATGAAAAGCTAATTACCTGTTCCATAAGAAGCATCCATGGGGATACTTGTGAAAGTACCTTGGAAAGCATGTACAAATTATACAGATTTTGTCTTCGTCTAAATTTATGATCACAGACATAAAGCTGAAATAATATTTTTCTACAATCATTTTGTAATGACATATAATTCAAAAGAATAATAGCCCTTAATCAAAAGGAATGGCACTATGGGTCAAAATAAGGGACCTATGAAAGGAAATAATACTGTTTCAGACACCCAGAACTCATATTTTTTAATTCAAACTTTTTTTGCATTTTTTCAGATTAAAAAAAAATATTACAAAGACCATGTCTAAAAAGTCACTTTTTAAATATGTTCTACTAATTGCCCAGGCAATCTAAAATTACTATGATTGATTGAAATAATTGATTGCAGCCTGCCAACTTTTCCTTTCTTAGTTATAAAATACAATTTCAGTTTTATGCTTTCCAACCCAAGGTTTACAAAAGCTAGAGAACTATTCTGTCTAGCTTCTGATTATATTAGCAGTGCCACTTTTTCAGTTCCAATCAAATTGTGTTTGGATGATAATTACTTGGGAAGCGTTTGATCTCAATGATGAATACATGATTAGTTTTTCATGAAATCAGTCAACCACACTGCACAGCACCACTCATGTGAGACCTTGTTGATTTAGCTGTTAGAAAGCATACATCTCCCTCGGTTCAGAGATGGGACATCAGTCTTTGGGGAAAAGAGGGTGGAAAAGGGCAAGTTTATAGGTAATGATATTGGAGAGTCAGACATTTAATATTTACTAATTTTCTTCCCAATTATACTCATCTCTTACGCTGCTGTTATGCCTACCACACGACCACAGATTCCATCTCAGCTATGGAATATATGTTTTGTTATTTCAAAAAGAAAAAATTTCATGACACTATTGTTATCTCTCAATCCCTTGGAGGGTTTTGCCCTGATGAATAATATTTTATATGTGAAATGTTTATTGTGATTTTTCATGGAGAAATAACCCCACTACCGCTTAACTTTGATGCATTGCAATCACTGGTTTTCTTCACTAAAGTGCTTTTACACACCCCTCCCATAAATTGACTTAAGAGTTAGAAATGGAACATTCAACACAACTTGGATGCTTAATAGAAAATTGTATAGGGACATATTTTATGTTTGGATTACAAGCTAATGTATATACACACACACACGAACATACACTTTTTCTAGATGGCCTGAGCTAAAGATATTGTGTTTCTTTGTTGATTTGTGTGTATGTAATGTTGTGTTTTTTCCCATGATTTAGTTGTTTCTCCAAGTGAATGTAAGTTGCATTTTCTTTCAGTTTCAAGCAATCAGATAAAAGGATTCGATTGTCAGTCTTTAAGCAGCATGACTTTGTTTAAAGAGATAGAATCATTGAACTTTGAAAGAAAATGGGGAGAAAGTCTGTTTGTTTTCTGCATTTGTCTAATGTTGTTGACTTACGAAAAGTCCTAAAATAAAGAATTCTTCAGGTTATTTTTAATGAAAGGATACTTTGTAAATATAAGGCTTCAAATCTTCATTTGTTTTTAAAACTTAAAAGTCGCTTTGAAGGAATAGCACATAATTCATATATTTCTATTTATTCGGGTTATTGTCTTTTTTCAAAAACAATTCTCATCACAGAGTCAATAATAGTTCGGGCAAAATATCTTAAAAATTATGTCCAGTTACTTGTAGGTAAAGATGGTACAAATCTAAAATGTTTATCTGAATACTTTGAAATATAAGCTGTGGCTTTATTTCAAGAACTGAAACTTTGGAATATTTTAGATCAGGTTCTCAACTTGGAAACTATTGACATTTTGGACCAGTTGAGGGCAATTATTTATTGTAAGGGGCTGTCTCTGGCCTCTACCCACTAGATGCCAGTAGCCACCCCTACACCAGTCTTGACAATCACAGATATTTGTAGATGTTGAAAATGTCCTCTAGTAGCTGGTTGTGGTAGGCATCTATAGTCCCAGCTACTTGCGAGGCTGAGGCAAGTGAATCACTTAAGCCCAAGAGGGTGAGTTTGCTGTGAGCTATGACGCCACGGCACTGTACCAAGGGCAACATAGTGAGCCTCTGTCTCAAAAAAAGAAAGAAAGAAAGAGAGAGAGAGAGAGAGAGGAAGGAAGGAAGGAAGGAAGGAAGGAAGGAAGGAAGGGTCCTCTGAGATCGAAATTGCCCCCAACTGAGAACTACTATTTTAGTAACAAAAAAAAAAATGGGAGAGATGAGCCATATCTATCCCAATAAGTGTCTTACTTTCTCTTACAGATACAAATATTTTTCTTAAGGTTAGGGCATGGGGAGTGATGAAGAATGCTACAGCCTCGTATCACTTCTGTAACAGAAATCAGTAATCAGTGCATGTTAATGAGCCATATTTGTCCAGTAGATTAAGAGCAGACTTTGAGTAATATGCAAATGCCAATGGCTAGTAGCTACCACCGGCCTCTTTTTATTTGTCATAAGGCAGCCCTACAGCTGAAACAGCAATTTGAATAAAAAGGAGTACGAAAAATAAGGTCAAACAGTATAAGAATTAAAAGAGTAGATAGTTACAGTGATGATAATCTTGAATCAAATCGATAAATTCTAACATTACAGTGAGGGCATTTTATTCATATAAATTCCCTAAACATAACCTACCCCCACTAAGAAAAGATATGCTATCTTTACAACATTGTGAACATAACCAAATTGACAAAATGTGCAAAAACCTTGATATAGTTGAGGAAAGATTCCAATGCTGTAAAATCTTCACTGACTCTGACTTAGCTGTTATCTCGTTATTCTTTTCCAAAAGTACAAAGGCCAGCAATATAAACAAACAAACTTATAGTATAGTGCAATTTCTCTCATTTGTAGCTAGGAATGTATTTCAATACTGAGCAGCAACTACTAATGACACAAATGACCCTGATTTGGAGTAATAATTTATCAGACATGGCAGACTTGTATCAGTGTAATAAGCTCACACATTCATTGCACATTTAGAAAACAAATAGCTTGATTTGTGCTTGATTATCACTGCATCTACTTATGGTTATTAAAAATGATGTCCTGTAATATAGCCTGAAGTCTGGTAGGGTGATACCTACAACTTTGTTTTTATTGCTAAGAATAGCCTTAGCTATTCGGGGGGGTTTCTGGTTCCATACAAAATGAAGTACTATTTTTTCCAATTCCCATTAAAATACCAACATCATATTTTATATTTTATATGATGTTGGTATTTTAATGGGGATTGCATTGAATCTGTAGATTGCTTTGGGTAGAATAGACATTTTGACAATGTTGATTCTCTCCAGCCAAGAGCATGGCATGTGTTTCCATTTGTTAGTGCCTTCTGCAATTTCTTTTCTTAGGATTTCATAATTCTCTTTGAAAAGGTCTTTCACCTCTTTTGCTAGATGTATGCCTAAGTATTTTGTTTTCTTTGAAGCTATTGTGAAGGGAATTGTGTCCTTGATTTGCTTCTCAATTTGGCTGTTGTTGGCGTATACAAAGGCTACTGGTTTGTGGACATTGATTTTATATCCTGAGCTATTACTGTATTTCCTGATGACTTCCAGGTGTTTTGTGGTTGAGTCTCTGGGGTTTTCTAAGTATAAGATCGTATAAGGGACAGGTTGACCTCCTCTGCTCCCATTTGGATGTCCTTTATATCCTTCTCTTCCCAGATTGCATTGGCTAGAACTTCCAAATCTATGTTAAATAATAGTGGCAATAGTTGACATCCTTGTCTAGTTCTACTTCTAAGTGCAAAAGCTTTCAGTTTCACAACATTGAGTATGATGTGAGCTGTGGTTTCATCATAGATGCCTTCGATCAGCTCAAGAAATGTGCCACCTATGCCTATTTTCTTAAGTGTTCTTGTTAGAAAAGCGTGCTGAATTTTGTCAAATGCTTTTTCTGCATCTATTGAAAGGAAGATATGGTCTTTGTTTTTGCTTCTACTGCTACTACAAATCCACAGTTATCAAAACAGCATGATATTGGCATAAAAATAGAGGCATAGACAAATGGAACAGAATAGAAAACCAAGAGATGAAACCAGTCTCTATTTGCCATCTGATCTTTGGTAAACCAAACAAAAGCATACACTGGGGAGAAGAATCCCCCTTCAACAAATAGTGCTGGGAGAACTGGATAGCCACATGTAAAAGACTAAAACTTGATCCTCACCTTTCACCCCTTACAAAACTTGACTCCAGATGGGAAAGAGACTTAAATCTAAGACACAAAACAATAAAAATCTTAGAAAAATGTGTGGGGGAAAAACTCTTTATGAATTTGGATTGGGGAAAGATTTTATGACAAAGACTTCAGTGGCCACCTCAACAACAACAAAAATTAACAAATGGGACTTAATTAAGCTGAAAAGTTTCTGCACAGCTAACGACACAACAAGTAAAGCAAAAAGACAACCTTCAGAATGGGAATAAATATGTGCAGGGTATCAATCTACAAAGAGTTGATAACTAGAATCTACAGAGATCTCAAATTAATCAACAGAAAAAGAGTAAACAATCCCATCAACCTCTGGGCAAGAGATAGTAACAGAACCTTCTCTGACAAAGACAGAGGAATGACTTATTAACATTTGAAAAAATGGTTATCGTCTCTGATCACCAGAGAAATGAAAATCAAAACCACCCTGAGATATCACCTAACCCAGTGAGAATGGCCCACATCACAAAATTTCAAAGTTGCAAATGCTGGCATGGACGTGGAGAGAAGGGAACACTGTTGGTAGGACTGCAAACTAATACAATCTTTTTGGAAGGAAATATGGAGAATCCTCAAAGAACTGAAATTTAACCTCCTATTTGATCCTACAATCCCATTGCTAGGCATCTACCTAGAAGAAAGAAAAATCCTTTTATCATAAGGACATTTGCACTAGACTGTTTATTGCAGCTCATTTTACAATTGCCAAAGCATGGAAATAGCCTAAATGCCCACCAACCCAGGAATGGATTAACAAACAGTGGTATATGTAAACCATGGAATACTATACAGCCATTAAAAACAATGGAGATTATACATCTTTTGTATTAACCTGTGTGAAGATGGAACGCATTCTTTTTATAAAACATCATAAGAATGGAGAACAAGAATCTAATATACTCTATGCTAATACAAAGGCAATAGATGATCTAATACAAGTTGGAGGGTAGAGGAATGAGCTTTTGGGGAGATGGGAGGAGTGGGTGGAGGGTTACAGTATACAGCACACCTCTTAGGGAAGGGACACAATTACAAGAGGGACTTTACCTAACAACTGCAATCAGTGTAACCTAATTGTTTGTACCTCAAAGAATCCCAAACAATAAAAAAAAAAAAATGATGTCCTGTATGAAGGGCTCAGCTACAACTTATACTTTACCTGAGAAATGAAAAAAATGTAACCTAAACATTTGTACCCTCATATCAATCTGAATTTTAAAAAATGATAATAATATTATAAAATGTGCTACATTGGCCATATTTGTCATAGGCCAATATAAGTATTATTCAAAGTAATTCTAACAATCTGAATATAATGATGCTTATCAAATAAAGTTTTTCCTGAAATTATATTTAGCTAAATATAATTTTATGTATTTATTCAAAACTAGTGTATTTCTCTACTTAAAACAGTTAATGTTTTGTTATATTACATCCAAGTGTCTAAAAAATCAAACTTTTAATGCATTAGTACATATAGTTTTGTCTTTTTAAAATAATATTTTCTTATTTTGAAAACTAAAAGAAAAAATAAAAATGATGTCTATATCATTTAAGAAAGTATTTCTGAAAATTAAAACATTTGAAAAAATAAAAATAAAAAAGTTTTCCCAATTTTCTATTCAAGTAATTATTCAAAATTTCTAAATCAGTCTGTTGGCTAGTGTAAAGAATAATTAAATAATAGCTAAAATGGCTAACATAAAATGAGCTTTTACAGATGCTAAGCAATGCTATAAACTCTTTGCATGAGTCATCTCCTTTAATCTTTAGAACAATCCTATGAGGTAGGTACCCCATCATTACCCTTATTTGCAAGTGAAGAACCTACAGTGAAGAGAGGTGAAACATTTCTCTTGTTCAATTAGCTAGAAACTCAACAGGGATTTGAACAAAACAGGCTACCCCCAGAATTTGCTCTTAACCACTAGTCTACATATGTCTTACTGTGTGTTTTATAATAGGGTCTATGTATTATTTTCTTTCTTTATAAATCTATAAAAAAGATGGTGACTTAAATCACATCTTTGCTAAACTGAGACCCAGAAAGATAGAGTAATCTTCTTAAATCAAATAACTGAAACAAAGCTAGTCAATTTTGAATACAATTTATAATCCTTAATTCCTAGTGTCTATGTCATTATTCCAAGTAAGAGTAATGGTTTTGCTCTGGTCCACACCCAGCTGCACTTTCTTCCTGAGTCCTGCCTTTCACTGAGAGTATGTATTTGTGAGACGGCTCCCATTGCAGGGCCAGCCTACTGCCTGGAAACACAGAGAGCTGATCAGCCTACACAGAAAAATCTCCTGTGTTGGCCTCAGCCATACCAGCTGAGCTAACTCGCTGCAGAGGAATTAAAGCATGCTTAAACAGGGAAATTAAAAAAAAAAAAAAAAAATAGGGCGGCGCCTGTGGCTCATGGAGTAGGGCATCGGCCCCATCTACTGGAGGTGGCAGGTTCAAACCCAGCCTCGGCCGAACTCCAAAAACAGAAAAATAGCTGGGTGTTGTGGCGGGTGCCTGTGCTCCCAGCTACTCAGGAGGCTGAGGCAAGAGAATTGCCTAAGCCCAGGAGTTGGAGGTTGCTGTGAGCTATGTGATGCCACGAGGGTGATAAAGTGAGACTCTGTCTCTCCAAAAAAAAAAAAAATAGTAGAAGAGCACACCTTTATCTTTTGCTGGGTAATGTTTCTTTCTTGGTTACAAATCACAAATTGTAGTGGAACTCTCATTTCTAACTAGATTCTTAGAGAACAACTCTAGGTCTCAATGAATTGTCCCTATTCTACTTATGTCAGGTAAAAAGGAGGGGAAGACCCTCCGGAGAAACCCTAAGTGCCCCCTTCTATCATCGCCTGATTCAGCAGGAAGCAGTTAGATCGAGTCTTCGCCCCTTTTCCCTAACAGCAGTTGGGGTTTCTACTCGGAGAGGGAGAATTGATGCAGGACATCTGGCGCCCTAGCCAGCTCAGCGGAGCCGGCGGACCTGCTGCCTCCTCCTTGG
>CAUYRH010103916.1:0-15708 GCA_963574655.1 Perodicticus potto
GTGGAGAGCTTAAATCCTCCTTAGCCTACTTAGGAGACACTTTAAATTGCTAACTTGGGCTAAGCAGAAGCTTTCCCAGGAAAGCGCTGTGGCTGGGATCACTCCTTGAGTGGCTATCCACTTACCCTGTGTGCCAAAACCTATCTCACCCTATGCCCCTGAGGGCTAAGGCTGCGAGGCATCTCAGTTCCCGCCTTTAAGCTGCTCAGTCACTAGATTACTCACTCCTGCCCAATGCCTGTTCTGCAACCCTGAGGGTGGAGCTTGCCAGGGCAGTTCTCCCACAATGGCTCCACACAGCCCACTACCAAATACTGGCAGCTCCGTCTGGCTCAGTGGCCCAGGCTGGGCCCCCAGACAACACTCAAAAACCCCCACACTCCTGCCCAAGTTCTCCCAAGGCAGTTCAACCGAGTGCCAAGTCCAAAAGAAACCCAAACAGATCACACGCAAGGCCTTTCCAGCCTGCAGTCCCACTGTTGCACCACCCACAGCCACCGACAGGATCAGACCGAACGAACAGACGCAACCACTTGCCCAGTCTCTTCCACTTTTGCTTTCCTCAGGGTGTCCAGAAGCCTCATGCTGTCTCCCTGTGTCCCCAAGGGGAAGTTCCTGTGTAGATCCCGCCTGCCAGAGATGCCTGAAGTCCTCTCTCCCCAGTCTCACCATGCCCAGCTGCAAGGAAGCTGTTACTCGGTCACCATCTTGCTCCACCCCCCAATATAAATTTAATGTGTATGAGAGATAGATTTCAAAAAAGATTCAACCAACTATAGTTTCTATTTATAATTTCAGTTTGAGATTGCATTCTAAAAAGCTTTTGTTTAAACATCAAGTTTAAACTTGGTATATGAACTTAATGACTTAAGGCCTCATATTGAGAATGCAATCCCAAACCTATTGTACACTTGTTTGTGGCATGTGAATTTTTTGTTAAATAATTTGGCTATTTTAAAACTTTGCAACATTAACTTTTAAACAATGGCACAGAGATTCCTCTTTACTACTGTTTGTTTAGGCTTAAAAATAACACACTGAAATTGACTGGCTATGTTATTTGTGCTGTAGAGAGAATGGACAAGGTAAACATCTATAAATATCAGCCAAGGGAAAGTAAGAAGAATGTGAAAACTCTCTGAGCAATCCAGCTATTGATTAGCCACAGGAGCCCAGCTCCATTCAACTTCCAAAGCTTTGAACAGGTCAGGGAGAACAGCAGGCTCAGCCATTAGGGGGGAATGAGGACAGTCTGCAATTTTTAAGATACACATCCTGCTGACAGCTACACCTTCAAAGATGGGAATGAGTCTTCGCATTCAATAAGCACTTAACCTGAAACATTTAATAGTGTGTCCATTTGAGAAATGTTTATGGAACCCCTGATATGCAAAGGACTTAAGGGAGAATGAAAAAAATCAATTTTGGTAAAATTTGTATTTTTTTCTTATAGTAGAACTGTAAACAAGATTATGAAAGTTCACTTCAGGGTAGGATAGGATAAAACTAGCAAAAGAATAAAGAGACATCATCTGTGATGTAAAGAACAAGAAAATATATCATATATAATGGTTTTAGTTTAAGTCTTGCAGTCAATCATTAATTGGCTTAAATTACAGGCCTTTTAAATCTACAACTATTTTGGATTGATCCAAGGAAGACCAATGCAAGAAAAACAAAAGGAATCCGGGCAGGTTTAAGTAACATCCACTCTCTGGAAAAGTCCATTGTGCTATACAGAAAGCAAGTGAAATGAACACCCAGCTCATAGAAGCAAGACTGTCCGAAGGCACCCTGAGAAACTCAGTAGGGAAAATATGTCTAATAAATGACACAGTGGATTTTGCCCATTCCACCTGTCCCAGTACTCATTAGTAGTAGCAGCTGCATGTAGTAGGCCACAATAATCACACCCTAATGTTATCTATATCCTAATCTTTGGAAATTGTGAATATGTTACAATTACATGACAGAAAAGAATCAAGGTGTCAAGTACAATAAAGGTTGCTAATGACCTGAATTTGAGATGGAGAGATCATTCTGGATTATGCAATTGGACTTAGGCTAATCATGAAAGTCCTTAAAAGTGGAAAAGTGAGTTAAAACAGAGAGTCAGAGAGATGTGATATTCAAAAGGACTCAATCCACAACTGATAACTTTGATAACACAGGTTGTGAGGCATAAGCTAAGGGATATAAGAAGCCTCTAGAAGCTGGAAAAAGCAATAGAATAACTTCTTCCCTAATGCCCTGAGGAAAGAAAGGCATCCTGCTGTACTCCTAGGCCAGTGAGACCCATGTTAGACTTATGGCAATCAGATTCAAGAAAATAAACTTTTTTAAAAATTTTAAACCATTAAATTTGTGGTAGTTTGTTAGAATAGTAATTGAAAGCTGATATATTCTACAGTTAATTGTGTAGGTGAGTATGAGGGCTTTCCAGTGTGAGTTACCCCAGCATTATCAGCTGTGTTTGTTCTCATTTTAATGTTTTCCTAGGCCCTATTTAATAGTAATTGTATATTTAACTTTTGTTCTGGAAACAGTAAATAATGATAATCTTCACATTAATGTTCAGATTGACTTGAGTCTGACTCCTGTCACTAACCTAATAAAACTCCAGTAGGTGAAAGCCTACAAAATGTAAACCGATGTCTTAATGTCAAATGTAGAATTTTAGAACATTGATATATCAGAAAAATATCACATTTACCATTCGGTAGAAGCATGACAAAAAGCAGCTTACATATGGCTACAGCAGTGAGTCCACTGTAGAGAAATTGATCACAAGACCAGCACAGTTGTTGAAGAATTGGTGGCAGACTAGATAGGAAAAAAGTGACTCTTGACCTTTTATTGACTCAACTTCATGTACTGAGCAATTACTGTTTGCCAGTCACTTTATACCACGTTTACTTTGAATTTTATGATTTTAATTATAGCCTACCATGCTTACGTAATTTTCATTCATCACTAAATTTCCACATTAATCAATTTCTTTTGGATCCACATCTCCAACTCAAAAAGAGATTACTTTGATAGAGTTCTACACTAAGAACTCTAGAATGTTGCATTTTTGATTCTAAGGGAAGTAGATGCTGATTTTTAGGAAGATTTCTTGGGATCAGCCCTGGAGAAGAAAAGGGAAGAAGGGAAAATGGTTCTAAGAGAAGCTGAACTGTGATATTATACCAAAGAAGGCTTCCAATCACCTAGTAGGTAGCTTTGGTGCTGAAATAGGCTCAAGTTGTTCTGTATGGGAGTAAAGAAAACTGGCTTTTAAATGTGGCTTTTTTACCTCTACACACGTCAGTTTTTGGATGCCACACTTTGCAGGAAAGGACATGACATTGGGAAAGACATAATTCTTTAACTAAGGTAACCACCAAATAAGGCAGGGAGCTAAGGGCCATCCTCTGGCAGCACTCTCAGCAGCTGAGAAAATAATTCCCTAATTCTTCTCAGGGTAGCACATCCTAGTATCTACCCTTATGGAGTAAAGCCAAAGCAGAGTGCTATGAGAATCTGACAGAATTTAAACAATTTGCTGGGTCTATGAAATAATAAAGTTAGCTTTCATAGTATCTGAGTATCCCTTCCTACTCATATATTTGCATGATTTTAAAATTGTATTATAAGAAATCAGTGAGGAGCAAAATGGTGGAGTAGAGATAGCTTCTTTGCAGGATCATGGCGACATTGGTGAGAAAGGTCTCTGGGCACCTCTGGCTTGTGGGCTCTGCCCAAGAGACTTGCCTTTGGGGGGAGAGGGAGGCAGCAAGAGACATTAGGACCCACGAGGGTGATGGAAACAATGAAGAAGTGGCACAAAGGCAAGTACTTGCATGTGAGAGCTGGCTGGTGCAACCCCTATGGCAGTGACAATTTGCAGACAGAGAAGGTATGCCCTGCAGCATTGGTTTTGGACCTGGGAACTTGGTTGAGTTACCTTGGGAGAGCTTGAATGAGCCAACAGGTGATATTGAACAGCACCCAGGGGCTGAGACTGAGCCACTGGGCAGAGTGGAGCTTTCATTGCTCGGCTGAGTACAGCCATTCTGGGAAAGCTGCTTTTCAGCCTCGGCCATCAGGGTCTTAGTGCAAACCTGACTCTGGTGTACCTGATAAGCAAAGCAGCCACTTCTGGAGACATTTAAGTGACACATGCTTTCCTGGGAAAGCCGATGAAAAGGTCAAGGCATGTCTATTGAGCGGGTGAAGACAGCTTCTGGTTCACAGCCCTGCAGCGACTGAGGACAAAGAAATGAGAAAGACAGGACAAGGTTTCTTCCATAACACAGAGGCTTCTAGTCTCCATCTTACACAGTCGTATCAGCATTGTGATTAGCATCTCATACCCCAGAAGATCACTTCTTGCCCAATATACAGTAAGATAAATACATAGCAGTGGACTTTCACGAAATAAGATGAATAGGACTTCACCACACTTATCAATCATCTCTCCCTATATATAGAGAGACAGAAAAAGAGAGACAGAGAGGTTTTTTCCATTTCAAAAAAAAAAATTTTTCAACGTTTCCCCCCAGATGTTCTTTTTTTTCTTCTTTTTTCTCATGTAATTATAATTTATTATTGTTTCCCTCTTTATTAATAAGGGCTTCATTTTTGCTGGGTTTTCTGTGCCATTATTCTTTCCCCCCCCATTTTATCCCTTGAGGTATTTTTGTTTTGTTTTGTTTTGATTTATAGTTTTTTTGTTTTTCTTCTCTATTTTGTGGAGGTGGGCTTTTGTGCCTGCTCAGGTTGGCAAAGAGCTCCAGACCTCAAGGAATCCACCCAACACAGCCCCCCAGAATTTTGGATTTGTAGTGTGGGTTAAAGTACCCTGCTGTACATCTTAAGGAAATGGAAAAGGAAGAGAAATCCAATCCCAAACCTACCAGAAGAAAAGAAATAAAAAAAAAATTAAATCAGAAATAAATAAAATTGAAAATAAGAACCATTCAGAAAATCAATGAAACAAAAAGTAGGTTCTTCAAAAAGATAAATAAAATTAATAAACCATTGGCCATATTAACCAGAAATAGAAAAGTAAAATCTTTAATAAACTGAATCAGAAACAAAAAGGGGGAAATTACAACTGATAACATGGAGATATAAGAGATTTTTTCTGACTACAACCAAAACTCTATGCTCAGAAATTTGGCAATGTGGAGGAAATAGAGCAATATGTAAAATCACACCATCTTCTCAGACTTAACCAAGAAGAAATATATCTCTTGAACAGAACAATACCAAGCACTGAGATCAAAGAACCAATAAAAAAGCTTTCAACAAAAATAACCCAGGACCAGATGGCTTCATATCAGAATTCCATCACACCTTCAAAGATGACCTTGTACTTACACTGCAGAGCTTATTTCAAAAAACTGAGAAGGAAGTACTCTTCCCCAAGACATACTATGAAGGAAACATCACCTTGATTCCAAAACCAGAAAATGACAAACCTAAAAATGAAAACTACAGACCAATTTCACTAATGAAGATTGATCTGAAAATACTGAACAAAATCTTTGCTAATAGATTTCAGCTACACATTAAAAAAAATACACACCACAATCAAGTCGGCTTCATGCAAGGTATACAAGACTGGTTTAACATGTGAAAATCAATAAATGTAATATATCATATCAATAGAAGCATAAACAAAGACCATATGATCCTTTCAATAGACGTAGAAAAAGCATTTGACAAAATTCCGCATCTTTTTCTAATAATAACACTTAAGAAAATAGGCATAGATGGCACACTTTTTAAGCTGACTGAAGTCATCAAATCTGTCACCACAAAGTGACAGCTAATATCAAACCAAATGGAGTGAAACTAAGCTTTTCTACTTAGAACTGGAAACAGACAAGGATGTCCACTATTGCCACTATTATTTAACATAGTGCTGGGAGTTCTAGCCAATGCAATCAGGCAAGAGAAAAACATAAAGGACATCCAAATGGGGGCAGAGGAGGTCACACTCTCAGTCTTTGCTGATGATATGAACTTATACTTAGAGAACCCCGGAGACTCAATCACAAAACTGGAAGTCATCAGGAAATATAGTAATGTCTCAGGGTATAAAATCAATGTCCACAAATCAGTAGCCTTTGTATATGCCAATAACAGCCAAGTTGAAAAGCAAATCTAGGACACAATTCCTTTCATAGTAGCTTCTATGCAAATGAAATACTTAGGAATATACCTAACAAAAGACGTGAAAGATCTTTCAAAGAGAATTATGAAACCCTAAGGAAAGAAATTGCAGAAGACTCTAACAAATGGAAGAATATACCATACTGTTGGCTGGGAAGAAGTAACATTTTCAAAATGTATATTCTACCCAATTTACAGATTCAATGAAACCCCATTAAAATATAAACATCATATTTGGGAGAACTGGAAAAAATAATACTTCATTTTGTATGGAATTTAAAAAAAAAAAAAAACCATAGCTAAGGCTATTCTTAGTAAAAAAACAAAGTTGGGGACATCACCCTACCACACTTTAGGTTATTTTGCAATTCCACAATAACCAAAATAGCATGGTATTGGCATAAAAAGAGAGACATAGATGGAGGGAACAGAATAAAAAACCAAGAGATGAAACAAGTCTCTATTTGCCATCTGATCTTTGATAAGCCAAAGGTACAGTGGAGAAAAGATTCCCTATTCGACAAATGGTGCTGGGAGAAGGAGATAACCACATGTAAAAGACTGAAACTCAACCCATATCTTTCATCCCTTACAAAAATTGACTCAAGATGGGTAAGAGATTTAAATCTTAGACAAGAAATGATAAAACTATTAGAAGAAAGTGTGAGGAAAACTCTTGATGACGTTGGACTGGGGAAATATGTTATGACAAAGAATTCAGCAGCCATTGCAACAATAAAAAAAATTAACAAATGGGACTTAATTAAGATGGAAAGCTTCTGCACAGCTCAGGACACATCAAGTAAAGCAAAAAGACAACCTTCAGAATGGGAAAAGATATTTGCAAGGTATCATCCTGACAAAGAGTTGATAACTAGAATCTATAGAGAACTCAATCAAAAAAAAAGTACACAATCCCATCTACTTCTGGGCAAGAGATGTGAACACAACATTCTCTGATGAAGACAGACGAATGGCTAACAAACATTTGAAAAAATGCTCTTCATTTCTGATCATCAGAGAAATGCAAGTCAAAACCACCCTGAGATATCACCAAACCCTAGTGAGAATAGACCACATAACAGAGTCTCAAAGCTGTAGATGCTGGTGTGAATGTAGAGAGAAGGCAAAACTTTTACACTGCAGTAGGACTGCAAACTAATACAACCTTTATTGAAAGGAAGTATGGTGAATCCTCAAAGAATTCAAATTTGACCTCCCATTTGATCCAGCAATCCCATTACTAAGCATCTACCCAGAATAAAAAAATTATTTTACCTTAAGAATATTGGCACTAGACTATTTATCGCAGCTCAATTTACAATTGCCAAACATGGCAAAAACCTAAATGCCCACCAACCCCAAAATGGATTAACAAGCTGTGGTATATGTATACCATGGGATACTGTTCAGCCATTAAAAAAGATGGAAACTTTACATCTTTTGTATTAACCTGGATGGAGTTGAAATACATTCCTCTTAGTAAAGCATCACAAGAATGGAGAAGCAAGAATCCAATATACTCAATTCTAATAAAGTGGGAGGTAGGAGAATGAAAGATTGGGGAGCAGAACGGGGGGATGGAGGGTCACAGTGTATTGCACACCTCTTGGGGGTGGGACACCATTACAAGAGTTACCAACCAAATGCAATCAGTGTATCCTAAGTCTTTTTACCCTCAAGAATCCCAAACAAGAAAAAAAGATTAAAAAAAATAAAAAAAATTAAAATATATAAAAAATATTTAACTTTGTCTATAAAAGAAAGCTATACATAAAAGTTAACAAATTTGATTTTGCTTTCTTTGAAATACTAAAATCACATTTCTCTAACTATGCTTTAATCTGATAATCAATCATTATTTGTTTAATGAACTAAATTATTTAATACAAATCTCCACAAATGATTTTAGTACTTTTTAAAACAATTTATTTAGGCTCGGCGCCTGTGGCTCAATGGGCTAAGGCGCCAGCCACATACACCTGAGCTGGCGGATTCGAATCCAGCCCAGGCCCGCCAAACAACAAGGACAGCTGCAACCAAAAAAATGGCCAGGCTTTGTGGCGGGCGCCTGTAGTCCCAGCTACTTGGGAGGTGAAGGCAAGAGACTCGCTTGAGCCCAGGAATTGGAGGTTGCTGTGAACTGTGATGTCACAGCTCTCTATCCAGGGTCACAGTTTGAGGCTCTGTCTCAAATAAATAAATAAATAAATAAATAAATAAATAAATAAATAAATAAAAAATAAAACTATTTAGGTAAACGGTCTCATGTTTCTCAAAAAAATAAACTAACAGATTACATAAATAAAACCATATCTCCTCATACGTGTTTAAGAAAACACATTAATTGGCAAAGTGTGGATGAATAATCCTCAAAAAGTCTATGAAAACTTAGAATATCTTCTGTAGTTTTCTCTTCTTCTTTCCTTATTCAATGTTTGACTGAAAGTGAACTTGCAGGCTTTTAATTATCCTGCAGCTTGAATTCAACCAGTGATAGTTATTTAATTCACCATCAGTTTCAACTAGCTTCAACTCTGTCAGAGCAATATAGAATTATCTTTAGCGGCACTAGTGAATGAGAGTAGCTATTGTCTGAAATAATAGCGCTTTTTTATTTTGTAGAGATGACTACATTTAAGTGAATATACAATATTTCAATATTTGGAACAATGAGGCTAGATTATGTCTATACTTAATACTTTTAGGTGGCCTAGAAGTTCATATTAATTAATTTATTAAGTCAGTCAGTAAATAACTATTGAATTCTTTACCTCATGGGAGGCTATTGAAATGATATATAAAAGATGGTAATTACAAGTATTTACTATTGAAAATAGTGCTGCAATAATTAAAAAATGACATGTACTCCATAGATACTTACAACTTTTATGTACCCATAATAATTAATAATCTTTAAAAGATAATAGAAGATAATGGTAGCTTGTATTAATCAGGTGCTGGGGGGGAAAGTTTGGATTCTGGATGTATTTTAAAAATAAAAGTGTCAAAATTACTGATAAGTTATTGAGCGTGGGAGAAATAGAAACATTCAGCATGATATTTAGACCTGTGCTCTAAGCAACTTGAAAGAATGTAGTTGTCACTGTCAAAGATAAGAAAGGTTGTGAAAAGAACAGATTTGGGAGCATATCAAGAACTTAATTGATCTAAAATAGTCATTGCTATACCATATAATATGGAATAATCTCATTATTGTTTGTGTTAAAGAAATTTGAACATTGATTTTCTTTCAGGATGTTTACTTAATAGATATCATTAAAATATATTATATTTGCATTTTTTAAAGATTAAATGAGCAGATAAATGCAACTTTAAGATGGATGAATATATACTATTCACAATACTTAGCCAATGAAAGTGGAAAATGTTTTGAAACACAAAATTCTAATACTAAAACCCTAAAACTCAACATTACCTAAGATTATGATACAGTTTAATTTTTCTGGCTTTCTTTTACTATTTTGAGGTCATTGTTAAACAAATGTATTCTATTTATCCTCTGTATGAAATTGTTTAATATAATAGTAAAAAAGGTGAAACTAACCTTGGCTATCAAGAGAACTGTTTACATTTCTGACACCGCCATAGGCCCATATCTGAATTTTAGAATGCAGCTTATGTTACTTTCACTGTATTTTTCTCATTTCTTTATTTACTGATAACAGTAAGAAACCTATTTGTTTCTCTGATATCTCAGTAGTTGTATAATATTCATCAACTGTTTATTTTCTTTCCTTGTTTATTTTCATTTCCATGTCTCCCTACTTTTATTCTGCACACTATTATTTTTTATTACACTACTTATTGGTTAATAATTCTCTATGTTCATTTGTCCTATGTTTCCTTTCAGGAAAATACATCAAGAAAAAGATATGAAGATATTTTTGAATCAGCAAAAACCGACAAGATACAATAATTGAAGCACACATATTTACATAATTTAAAATGCATAATAATTGTTTATAAGTTATTGGGAAATTTTATTATAATTTTTCATACTAATAGTATTTTAATTATATTAGAGTTATAAATTATTTTCAGGCTAACATTTTTTGAAATACATAAAATAGAAATTGAAAATTCAGTCAGGTATGAACTTTTGACTACAGGTATCTGCCATGTTGGGTTTCTGGATTAATGATCTATGAATTGAATTATGTTTGGATATTGTGTAAATGTGTGCCTTCTTCAGAAAAAACTCTCTGCTGTACCAAAATGAGGTAGGCAAATGCACACAGAGATGCGACCGAGGAGTCACAGGATAAAAGCTGCTCCCAAATGTTTGACAAGAGTCAAATGTTGTCTGCCAGATGGCCACAAAGGATGTCCTCATTTACCTAAGATAATCTATGCACGATGAAAATTCCCGGTGACATCAATAAGTACTGTTGCAGCAGGAGAATGATTACTATTGACCAATTACACATTTGCACATGAAGGGGCTGGATGGGTGCAGGAGTAAAGGCTCCATAAATTGGCAAACTACAGGCCTGGAGCTCTTCTGTATTTTAGTATCGCTATAGACAAGAGGTTGCTTAGCTATGATATGTAAAATCAAGCATATAGCATCCCAGTTTGGTAGTGTAAATGTCCTAAATAAGCCTAGTATTTGACTTTTGTGCGATTACTTCTGCGTACTCTATGTTCTCTAAAATCAGTCATCTTATCACATACAGAGAAAGTTGATCATAATAATAATATCCATGCTTAAACATATGAACACTTTTTTTTTTCAGGTTGCTATGGACACCAATGCAATAAGATGTTAGTAGTTAGGAAACATTCCATTTTGAAAATTCATATGTCATAACATTTAATAGAAATCTTAAAGAGATATCATTTCTGTGTCTTAAATTATCCACATTCTATAAAATAATACACAGATTCAATGCAATCTGTATTAATCCCAACTTTGTTCTTAACAAATACATAGAAAAAATTCCTAAAATGTGTATAGAACTGCAAATAGATCCAAAATAGTCAAAGTAACTCTGAGGAAAATATTTAGAGGGACCACACCTCTTAATTTACAATATTACAAAACTATAGGAATAAAAATAGTATGATAATGAGTTAAAAACAGACACATAGACCAATGGAACAGAAAAGAGAGCCCAGAAATAAATCTGAACATATGTGATCAATTAATCTTTGACAAAGGCACCAAAAGGATGAGTAAAGGATTGTCTCTTCAATGAATGGAGCCAATTAAACTAGATTTGTTCATGTAAGAGATTGAGAATGGACCCTTACCTTACACCATGCACAAAAACTCAACTCAAAAGTGCATAAAAGCCCTTATATTTAAATAAGATCTAAAACCATAAAACTTCTATAAGAAAACATTGAGGGAAAGTTCCATGACATTGATCTTGACAATCATTTCTTGGAAAAGATCAGGCTACAAAAGCAAAAATAAATAAATGGGACTACCTTAAACAAAATATATCTGAAAGGCAAAGGAAATGATCAGCAGAATGAAAAGGTGACCTATGAATTGGGGAAAAAACATTGGCAAAGCAAGTATGTGATCATGGGTTAATATCCAAAATTTATAAAGAACTCATACAACTTCATAGTAAGAAAGTATATAATTTTATAATATTATAATATTATAATTTTGATAATTATATAATTTTGTAATTTTAATAATTATACATTTTTATAATTTTATAATTTATAAGTATATAACTTTATAATTTTATTTAATTTTCCAGTTAAATAATAGAAAAAGAACCCAAGTAGATACTTCTTCAAAGACACTATTAAGTCAACTGACAGGAATATTAAAACATCCTCAATCTCAATCATCAAAGAAAATAAAATCACTATGAGATATTAGATCACACTTGCTAGGCCATGCATTATCAAAAGACAAGAGATAATAAGTGTCAGCAAAGGTATGAAGAAAAAGGAGTTCTTCTATACTGTTTTTAGGAATTTAAATTGGTGCAGCCATTATGGAAAACAGTATGGAAGCTCTCAAAACATTAAAAATAGAATTACCACGTGACACAGCGATCCCTTTTCCAGATATAAACCCAAAGAAAATGAAATCACCACCTTGTTAAGGCAGCTGCACTCCCATGTTCATTGCAGAATTATTCACAATACCTAAGATATAGGAAAAACCTCGGTGACTATCAACAGAGAAATGGCTGAAGAAATTCTGGTATATATATATATGCAATAGGATGTTTATCCACCTTAAGAAAAGGAGGACACCTTGCCATTTGCCACAACATGAATGGACCTGGAAGACATTATGCTAAGTGAAATAAGCCAAATCCAGAAAGAAAATATTGCATGATCTTATTTATTTTATGTGGAATCTGAAAGAAAAAAATTTTTTAAAGGACCAATACACAAAGATAGAGGAAAAAATAGTAGTTACAAGGATTGGGGGTCTGAAGAGACAAAAGTCAAAAGGCACAAAATATCAGGTAAGTAGGATGAACAAGTCTAAATCTATAATGTACAACCCAAGGATATTGTCAAGGAGAGTGTAATCAGAAATTTTTGTAAATGAGTACATTATATTATTGCTGCTCATGCCCTGAGGTGGGGCAGGGTGAGTAGCTATGTGAGATGATGGATATGTTAATTTGTTTCAGTGTAATAGCCATTGTATTGTATTGTGTGTCTTTTTTTTTAAGAGACGAGAAAAACTCAATGCATCTATTTGATGATTTAATTTAGTATAACAAACTACAGTAACACATAAGAGTTAAACATGGAAAATCAGAAAAAATATTTTTCTTAATGCTAAAATTCAGGAGCTTTAAATAAGGGGAATTGAATTTATAAGCTATATTACTGATTAGTATCATATAAAAGTAAATTTGGGAGTTAGGGAGCATAAGGCCTTCACATGACCATATTGTTATATCTTACCTTATTATTATCATTTCTTCTATTCCCAATGATTCAAAATCCATCTTATAATAAATTGGTGTTATGTTATATCTAACCCCACATCTTGTCACACTTCTCTGCTAAACCACTTCCATAACTCTGTACTGAAGAACAACTTCTTAATATGGCAAAGAAAGTCCTCAGGATGATCCCACTGTGTGTTTGCTATTTGACTTGCCAAAATCTTGAGCTGCAATTGCTTCTCCACATACACAGCATTGTCTGACATCGTTACTTTGCCTGTATTCAAAATTCTTGGAAACCATTATCCAGGATGGGTTATTATTGTTCTTCCTAAAAACTCGTGTAAATGGCTCTGACTTATAAATGGCTTATTTTATGTGAAACATTCTTTAAGGGATTTCTATACAAAATTCATTGAATCCTGACTATATTTATACATGACAGGCAATATTATATTACTTAGACTTAAAAGTGCTAAAGTTGGGTTGAATTCAGGAGTCAGGAGTCAGGATCTCTGAACCTCTTACATTGCAAAGGACCTTGTATGCTTGCAATCAGGTCATTACCCACACCGCACTACAATTATTTATTCTTTATCTTTCTCCTCTGTCATTGAGGACAATGGCTGATCTTACTGAGCTTTGGGCAAATAAGTCCCAATCAAGATAGTTATTTCCCAGTCAGTGCAACATGCACCTTTGCTGAACTGAATGAAGTTTTAAACAAATGTTAGTTATCACTTGTATTTTGTGAAGTTCCCGGCACACATAAATACCCAATTTTTGAAGGGATAAAGCAAGAGATAAAAGGTAAGAAACACGGAAGAGGGAAGGAGGTAAGAAAGACAGAGTAATTCTAGTCTGTTGGGAAAATGTAATTAAAAACAAAATCTCCCAACCCAGAAATCCTCACCACAAAAGGGCTAGAGACAGAAAACATCATTTATTATTGAATAAGCATTAAAGCAGAATGGGATGTCCATCATGGGCAATCCACTGAGAGACTGTAAAGACAGAAAGAAATCTTACCCCTTTATTTAGCCAAACAGTTACAATTCATTACATACACATTTTAAAGATCAACAATAACTAGTCCTCAAGAGGACTCAACAGCACCATTTGTCACACAGAATATCTGACTTTCCCTGGTAATTGGGGTGATAATATATGTTAGCTAATAATATCTGACTTCGTCCAAAGGGAAAACACACTTCTTTATGACAAGAGGTAGTTTGGCAATTTGGTGTAAGACACCCATAGAAATTAGGATCCTACTTTCCCATAGAAACTGGGAGACAAGGCAACAATCTTCCTTGATTTTACAGAGATGGCTGCCATGTTCTTGTACAAGACCCTCCTCAGTGATAATGCTGACGACATGGCAATCTAGTCTTCAGAAATATTTCTGCACATTTCAAAGAGAGAAAATACTTAAAATGACTCTAAAGTAAATGCAAACAGGAACAGGAGGGGAGGGAGAATTTCCTGTTTTTCAAGAAGAAGAATTAAGCCTTTTATTTTTAATTTCTATTTGTCCTTATACATAGATGGAATAAAAAAGACAGGTTGGAGGGAGTTCGGTATGTTGGGAAGAATATGGAGATGTTCTAAGACCATTTTTGCTACTTGAAAGACCTTTTCTTGGAAGAAGCATTCAGTCTCGGTGAGATGTCACTTTTCATGGTTTAAGTCTATGAGTTCCACTGTATACTACTTGAGGCCGCTTTAAGTTTATTGCTCTATTTCAAAATAATGAAAAGATTGTAGAGCTAGTGAGGATGAGAGTGCTGTTACTTTTCATGTCCTTTCTTGTTTCAACTTAATTCCTCTGATCTCTCTAATCAATGATCTTCATTGAGCCGCAGTAGACCTCTAAATCACAAGGAAATGAGAATCACTGGGTCTCTAGTATGCACTGAACACGTATTTTTAGAAAGTTTGCCAACCTGAATGACTGTGTTTTTAAAGGAAGGGTAACTCATTTTCAAATTATGAAATACTTTAAGAACAGATAAAAGCACAGGAATCTTTTCTTATTAATATTTTTTATCTGTATGGGCTAAGACTGAGTAGTGAGCTTTCATTTACTGCTAGTATCAAATTGTGGAGATTTACAAATATTATAATTTTGGTCTGTGGGCAAGTATCTATGTAGAATGTGTTGCGATACTGTTTTTTTCTATGGGAGAAGGTGGGTACTAAAAACAGAATAGTCTCTCTCTCTCTCTTTTAATCTGAGAAGAGTTTTCTTACACAGTTTACTTTGCACCAAAAATTCTGATGCCCAATACAAGTGAAAAACTTTTTTTTCTTGTTGTGTTCTTTTTTCTTTTCTGAATGTATTTATCTTCGTTCATGCCTTTCGAGGTTTTTGTTTCTAGTCCTTATCTTAAACACTGTTATTGTTATTAAATTTTAAGCCTTTTTAATTCTGTGAAGGCAAAAAGTGGAAACCTAATCAACACACGTGGGGTGGGGAAAGGAAGAGCAGAGAGAGGGAAGGAGTGAGCGGGGTGGGGTCTTGGTTTGTGCCACACCTTTTGGTGGCAAAACACGATTGTAAGAGGGACTTTACCTAACAAATGTATCAGTGTAACCAGGTTTCTTGTACCCTCAATGAGTCCCCAACAATTAAAAAAAA
>CAUYRH010103919.1:0-54910 GCA_963574655.1 Perodicticus potto
TTTTTTGAGACTGAGCCTCAAGCTGTCACCCTGGGTAGAGTGCTGTGGCTTCACAGCTCACAGCAACCTCCAATTCCTGGGCTCAAGCGAGTCTCTTGCCTCCGCCTCCCAAGTAGCTGGGACCACAGGCGCCTGCCACAACGCCCCGGCTATTTTTTGGTTGCAGCCGTCATTGTTTGGCGGGCCCGGGCTGGATTCGAACCCGCCAGCTCAGGTGTACGTGGCTGGCACCTTAGCCCATTGAGCCACAGGCCCCGAGCCAGTTTTTCTATTTTTAGTAGTGATGAGGTCTTGCTCTTGATCAGGCTGGTCTCGAACTCCTGAGCTCAAGCAATCCTCCTGCCTCGGCCTCCCAAAGTGCTAGGATTATAGGCATGAGCCACCATGCCCAGCGTAGCATTTATTTTTAACATATGGTACAAGAAATTTCATACAACAGATAATAAAACACAGGAACAGATACAAGATCCAAGAAATTTTATGTACCAGTAACAAATTAACAATATTTACACATCATACAAAGCCAAGAGCTCCTTCTCACTGTCAATATCAAAAGTATCATCAGTCGTCTTCAATTTCTACATTACCCATGACTTTTTCATTCTAGTAAATTTCATAATCATCAGTTCCATCCATAGCATTGCTGATGCCACATTTTTTTAAACAATTTCATAACCACTTCCTTCTTGACATAATTTCATGATTTTAGGAGCCAATCACAAGCTTGGGTGATGGATGCTTTGTTGGTTCTGCCTATACGTGTTAAATCATTACCAGCTAACTGCATCCAGGACATCCACTCTTTCTTCATCAAAGCCATAAAGGACTTATTTACTGATACAGCAAAAAGCCATATTTGGCTGGTTAGCCCATCAAATCATAGCAAGTCGGGTTTTCAAGTCTGTCGAAGTTGCTTTTGCACTTTGTGTAGCATGGGTTTTTGTTGCAAGTTCATCACAAGGTCAACAAAACCAACTACCATATTCCAGGGTATTATTTTGCATACAGGTATTGTCATTGCTTTCTAGAGTTGTACTTTTAACACATAAGCATAAATAAAATAATTAAAAACACTTACATAGATACAGAATTAGTACCTTAACACACCCTTATTTTTCCCTCAAAAATTTGAACCAAAAAATGCACAATATACAAAGCAAAATACAATACTTCTCAAATCCTGCCCATTTGCACTACCTTAGTGTATTTCTCCTGTGGACAGTTAGATCTCCTAAAAGATCTCTTTGCATCCCACCTTGTTCCAGTCCTTCCTGCCACCCATTCTCCTTATGATAGCTATACGGATCATCCTAACATTTAAGTTTTGTCATGTATTTCCCTTGCTGAAAGTTCTTTAAAAATTTATTCAGAATAGATCTAAGCAACTTAATATAGCTGATAATGCCCTTCTGGGTCTTTCCTTTCCCAAGTCTTTCAACCTCCTCTCTTGGGACTCTTCCAAGGGAGATGAACTTCAGTCATGAGAATCCAAAGCGTTCTATATTTTTCAAAACTTCAAGCCTCATCTCTGAGCAACTGGGTAGGCAGTGGTCCCCATTTACTCAAGTGGGTAGAATGATGTAGAACCAAAGTGGTTGGAGAAGATCTCATGAGATTATTTCATGGATTAACTTTTTAAGTGCATGTATATGCATGAGGTTTGGTTTGCAGATAATGGAAATTGGAGAATAGTGGTTTAAACAAATAAGGGTTTCTTGTTCACAAATATCAAGTTAGGAGGTAGTCAGGTCAGGGCTGGTTCAGTGGATACCTGGTATCATTAATGCCACAGGCTCCTTCTATCTTTCCATTGTGCTATTCTTACCATATGCTTTGTTCTAATGCTTTTTGTTTCCGGGCTACAAAATGGCTACTCCACTTTCCTGACTGTATTTCGGACAGGAATTACTCAGGTGCAAACTGCAGGTCCCTTGAAGATACCAGCAAAAATATCTAGGGAATAGAAATAGATGGAATTATAGGAAAAAGAGGGTGGGTAGTTTAATAAGGAAAAATAAATTTAAACCTTTGTCATATATAGCCAAAAAAAAGTACTAATCATTGCAGTAGGTAGGGAGAGAGTGGATAAAGGCTCATTTGAAAATACAAGAAAAACTATTAGCCCTGTCCCAAAAATATACATGCATGGTATATACACGTGCCTGCAAATTTTTGCATTTTTGGAGAGTTTAGAGACTCTTTGTAAACCTTGTCCCTGGACCACTAGTTGTTCCTGTACCTCAAATAAGAATTCCTAACTAGATCATGTGGGCAGGCACCTAAGTTTGTGCACTAGAATTAGCTACAGTGGGAGAAATGGTGCATTTTATGGTTTAGCCCCCATAAAAAATAACCCAGTGCACAGTAACTACTAACAAAATATTCATTAACTTAATGTATAAGTTTTGCTAAAGGTTGAAATCAAATGGTAGATTCTGCTTGATATATCCTGTGACCAATCATATAAATGAACTATTATTTTATAGGCATGCCAATGCAACATTAGTCACATGGAATCAAATGAAGAAAAGTTATAAAAGTTTCAAATAATTTTTCATTTCCTACACAGATTTTTCATATTAAAGGTTTGGCAACTGATTCTTTTTACACTTGTTCTTATTGTATGTTTATGTTATTTTAGCCACAGATGTTGTTAATCTTTTCCTTTCTGCTAATAACAGCAAAGAAATATCAGAAGATCTGCCATATGAAGTGAGAAGGGCTCAAGAAATAAATCTTTTATTTGGTCCAAAATATAGTGAAGATTCTTATGATATTATTTTTGACCTTCACAACACAACTTCTAACATGGGGTGCACTCTTATCCTTGAAGATTCCAGGAATAACTTTTTGATTCAAATGTTTCATTATATTAAGGTAATGTTAATTTATGAATTTAGAAGTTAGCATATGGCTTGTGCTTTTAAGTTAATTATAGCTATGAGACAACCAGAAAATGGTCAAGAAGGAGGGTCCAAGAGAAATGGGATCTATTCCACAGCTAGGCATGAGGGGTGGTGGAAAAGGGTAGTACCAGAATATAAAGATGCAGTGGTAACAATTCAATGCACTATTTGACAAATTTCTGCAATGTTTTTGTCAGTTCTGCTCATTACTGGCCTCCTTGACCTCTCTTCATCAGTGATGCTTTCTCTCCCCTCAGAAAAATGGTTAATCCATTTGTACACTTCTGTTTTCTTCATGGCATTATCTTTATAAACTTGGACTAACATGACTCTGATTTCACTTCCACTCTTTCCAAGTTTAACAAGAAATTTAATGTTTGTTCATTGCTCTAATTCAAGCTCCAACATTCTTACAACAGCATACAAAAACACACAACAAAAATTAAGAATGCCACTCAGCAAGACACCACTACACATTGACATGGACACAACTGTGAGGCACTGATACACCAAGGATATGAAACCTTACCACACTGTTTGTACACTCCTGCCAACATAAGTGCACAATGGCAAGTTCATGGACTTAATTGTCAGACCTTCACAGATATTTTTCCTTCCAGAGAAGTAATATGTTTTGGTGGAAAAATTTGAACCATGTAGTCAAGAGAACCTGGATTCCCAAATCCTGACTTTCTCATTCACTAAATTTGGACAATATGCCAAGTCCAAAAACCTTACTTTCCTCATTTTTATAAAATTAGCATAATACTTACCCTACATGGGTACTAAAAGCCTTAAATGAGATAAAGTATTAAAAGGTTTTAGGTTAAAACCTAGCTTATAGTAAAGGTTAACATTTTTCTTTTGAGACAGGGTCTTAGTCATGTAGGCTGGAGTGCAGTGGAATGCAGGCTCACTACAGATTCATATTCCTGGGCTCAAGGGATCCTCCTGCCTTAGCCTTACAAGTAGCTAGGACAATAGGCATACGCCATCATTCCTGGGTTTTGTTTTTTTGTTTGTTTATTTGTTTTTGTAGAAACAGGGTCTCACTATCTTAGTCTAGGCCAGTCAACTATTGTTTTGATTTACTTGAGTTTTTGACAATAACTCGATAGTTATTCCTATCCATATGAGATTATAATATAGTTATTCTTTGTTGCTCATCAAAAATTGCTGAATGTTTGGTTGCTAGACATGGAAGCAGAATGGCTGACACTCACTGTCTCAAATTCTTAATCAGATAAGCAGAAGGAGAGGGACTCACTCAACATCTGGAATAGACCAAGACCACAGGAATAGAAACAGAATTGTTAAAGAGACCACTGCTAAATGTAACCAGTGATGAAAACAAAAATAACCAAAACCATTAAGAAGGACATTTTATTTTATATACTTTGAACCTGAATTGTTTAATGTACATTTTATACAAAAAAATTCTGTATAACTTAATTTTACATGTATGTTTCTATATATATGTTTCATTTGTATGTTTTCAAGCTATAACACTAGGTTATAAAATGTTTCATAAAGCTGTTTTATTAATCTTAGTCGATGAAGTAAAACATATTGAAGGCATTATTGACTCTGTTACAGCAAAGAGAACAAAAACATATGGTCTTTACATAATAAGAAAGATGTTTTAAAATTTTTTTCAGACTTCTTTGGCTCCGTTACCCTGCTATGTTTATCTTATTGAGCATCCTACCCTCAAATATGCAACCACTCGTTCCATAGCCAAGTATCCTGTTGGTAAGTCACATTTCCCATAGTCATGACTAATTATGTCCTGGCTGAAATGCTAAGAAAATTATTTTCAAAGAACATTTATAACTACCTTGCATATTATTAAGTTTGTAATTATCAAGTAACAAGCAAATTAACCCCAAGCAAGCCCTAACTATACCGAGTTTTGAAAGGATTTCAATATAAAGGAATATTAAGCTCATTATAAATAATATTTTATGGTCTCCTTCCAAATTTGCTATTTTATTTGGAATACTTTTATATCAAGCACTCATTGAAAAAAAACACACTTAAGATCAGAGATATTCTTTATGAATCAATATTTTATAATACACTAAGACTATTGTACCTTCTAATAGGCACCTATAAGGACCACCTTTGCATTCTATTACCAAGGCAGCCTAAATGTGACAGGTTCATTCTAAGTAAATTTTGAGTGGAAAATACAAGGGTAGAATGAGGGTGATACATCTTGTAAGTGGTTTGACAAATGGAGAAGGTGATGATAGGAGAGATGACTCTATGGAAGACTTGAACAGGAAGAAAGGGATGATGTAAGTAGTTTAGAGAAAGGGTATTTTGTAGGTCTAAAAATATACAGCCATGGGAAAGAGACCTGATAGTATAAACATAGTTTTATTGGGGCGAGAAGAAATGAAATTTTTTCTACAGAAAATTAAAATTGCACTATTATGTGATGATGGGTTGCAATATTAAGTTCAAGAATGTTACCCTAGGATCACATAGATGGTCGTGTTGACTTAAATCTATGATTGACCTACTCTGTTTCTATGACTCCATGAATGTCCTTCTTCCTATCAAAGTGAAATGTTAGATCTATGACAGTTTCTCTTTGTTTCCACCTATCGTGGTTTTTGTTTGTTTTTCCTTTTAGAAAAGCAGGTTTATTGGTTGGGATGCTCACCAAAACACAGCAATGTGAGAGTTTCCCTAGGGCCCCACAGAAAACTACGCACCCTCAGGCCCCTTCAGTCCATCAGCACTTCACCTATTGTTTTGTCAGCACAAATTTGTCTACCTCTTTTACTATGTTATGATTTTAAAATGTTTTGACAACATTGAATGAAATTGATAGAAAAAACCCTGAGATCTTTCTATTTTTATCATAACTCTGATATTTTTTCTATGTTCCCTTGTAATCTATATTCACTATGCATATCTCTTGAACATGTAAATGTTCTGCTTCATTTTTTGCCAACACTGTGTCTCAGGTATTTTTCATGATGCTACATGGTCTATTTATCTTTTTGATAATTTTAATGGTTGGATTCTAAATCTTGATGTATTAAAATGCTCATTTTTTGTAATACATAAATATGATTTATGTAATATTTACATAAATATGATTATATCCCCTTCTGTATGTAGGTGTAGAAGTTGGTCCCCAGCCTCACGGGGTTCTAAGAGCTGATATTTTGAATCAAATGAGAAAAATGATTAAACATGCTCTTGATTTTATACATGATTTTAATGAAGGTAAGTAGGTAATAAAGGTAATGTATACAATACAGTATTAAATCTTAACCACTGAACATTTAAATGGTGATTGGAACCTAGGTCAAATTTACCATGCTCTTGATCTTAGGTGCTTTTTAAAATTTTTATTTATTTGAGATATTCCTCATTCACCAAAATAGGCAAATTCAAGAAAAGCAGCTGCCAAATAAAGCCTCCAAATCAAATTCTGGTCAGGCATGGTGGCTCACACTTGTAGTTGTAGCACTTTGGGAAGCCAGTGTGGGAGGATCCCTTGTGGTCAAGAGTGTAAGTCCAGCCTGATCAACATAGCAAGACCCTGTCTCTACCAAAAAAAAAAAAAAAAACTGAAATCCTTTTTATTTGATTATTCTCCATTTTAAAAAACTAAGAAAGATCCGGAAATACAAATGTCCAATAATCACATAAAAAGATGTCCAATATCACTATCAATTAAAGAAATGCAAATTAAAATGAGAAACCATTTCCCCATTAGGAAAAATATTAAAATCTGATAGTATTAAGTATTGGTAAAAGTGTAAAAAAGGGGTATACTTTCATTACCTACTAATGAACATATAAATTGTTTAAAAATGCACAAATCATTATTACCCAGCAAGTCCGCTTTTCAAATACTAGCATGTGCACAACCAGCGTATTATATACAAGGATTGTTATTACAACATCATTTGTAATAGCAAAACAAGAGAATTGATCTGAATGTCATAGCAGTTGATGAACAATTAAATAAAATAACATGGGAGAATTTTCAAAACACAGTAACTGCCACATGAGTTTTATTTAACTTATACTAGTTTTGAGCCTTGTGACACATATGTGTAGTATAACTCATATCTCTTGTAAACTGACTGCCATGCTAGAAAAAAAGTGTCTTTCCTGGAGCCACAGTTTTTTATTAGGTTAAGAGACATGTGAGTTATATATGCTTCATGGTGCTCTGGGCTCCAAACTAGTATGAATTAAATACAACTCATATGCACTTAATGTTCTTGACCTAATAATGAAATACCATGGCTCCAAGGAAAAAAAATTTTTTCTAGTATGGCAGTCAGTGGGTTAAAAGAAAGCAAGTTGCAGACCAAAACATATGGTATTCCAATTTGCTTTAGAATAGTAATACTAATCGATTGCCAGAACACATGTACATATATATGTTAATGTATCACATAAAGCTCTAGAAGAAAACACATCAAACTGATAACATTGATTACTAGGGAGGGGAGGAAAAGAAACAGATTGATTTTGTTTTAATCATATTCAACAAGAATAATATATTCAGGTATTATTTTTATCATTAAAAATTAAATGGGAACTGGTAAGTGGGATGGGTATATGGAACTCTATGTACTGTCTGTTTATTTATTTGGTAAATCTGAAACTGCACTAAAAAATAAAGTCTATTATAAAAAATAAATTTACTTTAAAATTTTAAAAAATACTTAAAATCAAAGAGACATTCTACAATGTAAATGATTATTCTGACAGGTTGAGTTAAATTGTCATTGAGGAATGGGTAATTACAGTAACAGAGCTGAGTGCATAGTTCAGTGTCTGTGGGAAGTGTAATTCCTTAGCCTCCAGTTGTACATCCTACTGCAATTGCAGGGATTTCTTTTGTGCTTGAGAATCTTTTGGCACCAAAGTCATAAAAACTGAAAATTTGCTTTTTACCACCTTCATCTGAGGACAGATTCCATACTGTCTAATGGAACTGGTATTGGGAAGATCACATCACATACACAAGAAACCCTTTGAATAGAAAGTGTAGGACAACAATACATTAAAAAATGATACAACCAGGTAGAAGGCCATAAACATGAGTGGAAAACTTGGTTTTCAGATACTGGTTCATAGATTCCTACCACAGGGGTGGGGAATAGTAGCTCCAGGACACCCTACCCCTTACTTAATGCTTCAACCAGAGAAGTTCTTGTATTTTATTGTTCTTCCACAAAACATTTCATTTAAGCAACAGATTCTACAATTCACAAATTTTATTTTTCTTTATTTCAGAATATTAGGGGCTACACATGTTTTGTTTACATTGTTTTTTGCACAAACTGAATCAAAATTGTAAACATGCCACAATAGGTGTGAATTTACCACCCCCTGCTTGACCTTCATTGAGATTTACTTTCATATATACACTTAAGTGTTGATCAATCAGTTCCAACAATTCACACATTTTAAGCCACTACTAATTTAAACTATTCAGTTTGGTGGGTTTTTAACTAAACACAAGTACCCAAAAGCTGCTGACAAAAGAATCATAACTGCCTATAGAAAAGTAGGTATATAGAAAGTCTTCATCCTTGACTCTGTGCTGCTCAAAATCATTGTTAGTGACTTGGATAAGAACATGTGGCATGCTTATCTAGGTGATAGATGGCAGGAAAATACCAAGAAAATGTCCCAGGTGAAAAGGTGAATACAAGAAATCCTGACAAACTTTAACAATTGTTTAACCAAATATTTAAGATTAAATACATCAAGGAAAAAATTTTGCTCTTATGTTTAAAAAAATCCCACAATGGGGAAGGTGAGGCTCTTTTTTCTGCCTTGGATAAATAGCACTTAAGAACTATGTATAAGGCTCGGCGCCCATAGCACAGTGGTTACGGTGCCAGCCACATGCACCAAGTGTGACAGGTTCAAACCCAGCCTGGGCCAGCTAAACAACAATGACAACTGCAACCAAAAACTAGCCAGGCAGGCACCTGTAATCCCAGCTACTTGGGAGGCTGAGGCAAGAGAATCGCTTAAGCGCAAGAGTTTGAAGTTGCTGTGAGCTGTAACGCCACAGCACTCTACCCAGGGCAAGAGCTTGAGACTCTGTCTCAAAGAAAAAAAAAAGAACTATGAATAAATTCTAAGTCCATAATTCAAGAGAAACATCTATAAAGAGGAGTTTAACCAAGGAGAAAGTGGAGAATGTTGGGATTGAAAAACTGTAATCAGAATAATCCCTCAGACGCATAACATTGATTACTAGGGAGGGGAGGAAAAGAAACAGATTGATTTTGTTTTAATCATATTCAACAAGTCTATTCTATAAAGTCTATTATAAAAAATAAATTTACTTTAAAATTTTAAAAAATACTTAAAATCAAAGAGATATTCTACCATGTAAATGATTATTCCGAAAGGTTGAGTTAAATTGTCATTGAGGAATGGGTAATTACAGTAACAGAGCTGGGTGCATAGTTCAGTGTCTGTAGGAAGACATGTATATGACCACATATAAGTAGTGATTGAAAGAACTAAGAATAGGTAGACTGACAAAAAGACTTAGGACAATTTTATTTCAGAGTTTCAGAAGATTACATTGGAAAGAAAGTAGACATGTTTTCTGTGACCCAGAGGGCAGAAGAGAGGGAAAGGAAGGGGGAAGGGAAGGGATAGGAAAAGGAAATGGAAAAGAGAGAAAAGAAAACTAGAGTTAGATGTCACCTTTTGGTGCAAGCCAAGATTGTAGCTCTGAGAGTCTCAGATCAGGGGGCTCAACAAGGTGGAGGAAGGGATTGAAAAAACAACAACAAAGTTGAAAGCAATGAAATGGACCACTCTTTGTGAGGCTATTTGTGTAGAAGTAAGACGACTTCGTGGCCAGAATAATATGAATAATAAATCAAGTATTGATGAAGTTACCATTTAAGGCTCCTTCTAACTCTGAGTTTCTGAGTAGGAAAAGCATACTCCTTTCTGTTCTATCAGTTTTTCCTTTCCTCCCACTGGACCTTCTGGTTTAAAGAAATGCTACCTGGTAAATTCCCAGCTTCATCATGGACAGTATGATAGATTTTGATTCTTTCTTTCCCTGAATACACATTCTTGCAGTGTGGTATTTCAGACCCTTCTGTCAGGAGATGGAGTCTATTTCCCCATCTCTTGAATCTGGCTTGGCCATCAGACTTATTTTGTACCACAAAAGAGGCTTGAAAAGAATTTGTGCATTGGGGCTTGCTCTTTTGCTGCTCTTTAGATATATACACTGTGCATGAGTCCACACTGGCAAGCTAGATGATTAAAGACTATATCGTAGAACACTCAGGCACCCTCACCAACAGTCATGCAGCTCCGGCTGACAGCCTGTCAAATGCCAGACATGAGAATGAGACTATCCTAGACCAGCTAGCCTCCAGACAACCTGCCAGCCCACCACAAAGATGTGAGCAAGGCAATCAGAATTCAGTGAAACCAGTCCTAACCCAAGGACCTGCACAACCAACCTATAGAATAAGGAGCTAAATTATCGATAAAATGTTATTGTTTTAAACCATGAAGTTCTGGGGTGGTGTGTTACACAGCAAAAACTAACTGATACAGAAGTGATCAAGGGTATCCTCATTCTAACTGTGCTCTAAGGCCTTCCCTTTGAGTTGTGACCATAACACACTATGGGCCCTATGCTGGATGAAAGTGCATCCTGTTTGTTCAGAGATTACCTGGTATATATGTAAACTACATGTTTTCCAAGTCTGAAGGTTGTTTACTGTTGCTGGTTGTTTGGAAGTTGGATTCCATTGTTGGCAGACTGCCTGACTCCAAAGATCTCACTGCTCAGGAGCTGTTCAAGTGTTTAATGTACTTAGCTAAGAGAAAGAGCATTAAACTGAAGTCACCTAATTTGCTGTAAGTCCTCTGAAAATATGCAGTCATATAATATCAGAGCTAGAAGGGATCTCCAAGATAAGCTAATCCAAAACTTTCACTTAACATATAAATGAAAGCATCTTGCTCAAGATTACATACCTAAGTGAGTAGAGCCCAGGTGTCCTGACTCCCAGCCCTAGAATGTTTTTCTCCCACGCTGACTGTTTAAGTCCTATAGCTGTTTTCTACCTTTGTCCATTGGTATATTTGTGGACAGAGTGCTGATAGGAGTAATTCAAGAACAATTTTTGGCTTACTATTGTTTATGAACATCCTGAACTAAACACGATGTGTTCTCCCTGTAACTGCTTTCATTTTGCTGTTATTTGGGGGAGGGGGACTTCTTTAAATTATCAACTTCCCTTTTTACAGAAGGTTTTTTTAGTTGCTGTTTATGCATATTGTTTTCATCATAGGAAAAGAATTTCCTCCTTGTACCATTGAGGTCTATAAATTAATGGAGAAAGTTGATTACCCCAGAAATGAAAATGGAGAAATTTCTGCTGTAATCCATCCTGATCTGCAGGTAACATTTGCCATTTCTTTAAAATATTGAAAATAATAATGCTCTACCTTTAAGTAGAACTTTACAATTCATTTAGCATTTTACATGCATTAGTTCATTTGATGTTCTCAAAATCACTGCAAAGTAGGAAAGACACACACACACACAGACACCCCTATATATAGTGGGTATAACTTGTGCTGGCTCTGGGAATATACCAGTGAGTGTAGTCTATACTCTCGTGGAATTTGTAGTCTAATTATACTGATGTGAAAATGAAAATCCTTCCCAAGTGCAATGGGTAGAAATTATGATGTCCATTTTAATATCAGAAAATAGTGACTTGGAAGTTAGATCCTTCCCATAGCCATATAGCTATCAATGACAGATCCAGAACCAATGTTATTTGCAGTTGACCAAATTGCTGCTACCTCCCTGTGATCCACACAATGAGTTAGACTAGCGAAACAATTAGAATCTCTTTCTTTGGAATGTTTTCTGCCATGATTCCCTGACTCCTCAAAACCCTAGAATCTAGCTCTTTTCTCTCTCTCCCCCCATGTCTGTCTCTCTCTCTCTCTTCTCTCTACCTTCTCTCCTCTTCTCTCTTCCCCCATTTCTCTATCTCTCTCTCCTCTCCTCCTTAATGCTGCTGTGCAGCATCCCCCGCCAATAAAGACCTTTTGTATAAGCAAAAAAAAAAAAAAACAACCTAGAATCTACTCCTTGCATGGTTTGATCAATAAAGGCATAATGAAGGAGGAATAAAAGACTCTTAGGAGAGTGTAGGAAGTTTAAACATAAAAAGACAAAGGGAAAAGGAGGGAGGAGCAGAGGTTCCAGAAAGCTAAGATATCTGTTCCCCATTATTTACCCTACATACTCTCAGACCTCAGAGATGGCAGAGACCTAGTCTGGGGCTTTCAATTCTGGCTACACATTACTTAGAGAGCTGTTTCAAAAATGACAATGCCAGGACTCCACTTTGAGATAATCTGATCTTACTGACTTGGGTGATCAGGGTTAAAAAGCAGATGATCCAGTTCAAATCCCTATTTAATGACTCTAATAGTCATCCAGACTTGCAACTTAATTAAGTAGCTGACTAGTGGAACAAATCCTGCTTTGTGGCCTAATGGGACCCAGGTGGAAACCTGAAAAAAGGAGCCTTCAGCAATGTTTTGAAAAAAGATACAGATCGGAAAGAAGGAAGAAAGCAAGCACTACAGATGACAAAAATATCAAGCACAAGAAACAAAGGCCAAGGTGATGATGTCGTAACAGGCTAAATCAGTATTTTTTTAATATTTTGATATCCTTAAGGATATGCTTGAGTAAAAACATAATCCTGGGAAGGCTGAAAAGAGAGACTAAAGAGATCAGTAAGAAACAGAGTTAGTAGTAGGAAGAGTTGAACATTAGGAAGAGTAGTTTTATTGGATAGACAATGAAGAATTCTTTCAATAAGAACTAAGAACTCTACAGGAAGGATTGATTGATTAATTATTTCAACAAATACTTTTGAATGACAACTAAGTCTGTTCTGAGATTGAAGATAGGCAAGGTCACCATGGACCTTCCTTACTAATGGGGGAGAACAGACCATGAAAAAGTAAACAATACAGATTGTTTCAAACTCAGAGGGTCACAAAGGGTTCCAGTTAGATGGGGCAGTCAGAAAATGCCATCTCTGAGATGGTGGCACTGAAGCCAGATCCTGGAAGCTGAGAAGCCAACTATGTGGAAAGCAAGTGCAAACTTGAGGTGTTTGAACAACAGCGAGAATACCATGGAGAGTAGGAGTGAGCAGAGAACATAGACTGTGGAGCCAAAGCAGGGACATGCTTATGTCCAGATTTTGTTCTAAGAGTGATGGTTCTTTTTTGTTGTTGTTGTTGTTTAGAGTGATGGTTCTTAATCAGGGATGCTATCACAAACTATTGAAACAGTGCTTCTTGAACTCAAGCCACATAAGAATCACCTAAGGAGCATTTTTAACATCCTTATATCCAGATCCCATCCCTAGAGATTCTGATTTAATTCATAAAGGTGGAAGCAGAATTCATTGAGTTCACCAGGTGATATCCTTATGGCTCAGGTCTGGGTAGCACTGCACTGCATCAGGATTCTGCGGTTGGGGGCTAGCCACATGTGTGCTGAAGTTCCTGTAGACATGGTCTAGAGCATGTCTCTGCCTGAAAACCACTGGTCCAGAGCAGTAGTTCTCAACTGAAACTAACAAGCTGTAAAATCATCTGGGGCTTTGAAACAGTGAAAACAAAAAGAACAGTGGACTATAAATGGGTAGCTTTAGGGACTGGAGAAGGAAGAGGAGGTGGGTTACATAATTATGTATCTTGACTACGTGATTATAGGTTAAATGACTACACTACGCATGTGTCAAAACTCAGAGAAGTGTACACAAAAATGAGCAAATTCTAAAAAGAATTTTTAAAATAACAATGCCTGGACCTCACTCTCAAGATTTCAATTTGATTAATCTGACATGGAACTAACCCCTCTACATATGTACACATATATTAATATCCCAGTGATTATAATGTACAGCCAGGATTGAGAAAATTGCCATGACGCAGTGATTCTCAAACACTAATGCTGTGCGTCTGAATCTCTGGAGATTTCTTAACGTGAAGATTTCTATGTAGTAGGTCTGCAACGGGAAATGAAATTCTGCTTTTCTAACCAATTCCTGGGTGATGCTGTTGCTGCTGAGTAATGTCAGAAATGCGGAATCTCAGACCCTCACCCCCAAGGTGTAGAATTGGAATCATCATTTTAACAAAATCTCTAGAGGATTTGGAAGCATATGAAAGTTTGAGAACTATTCTAGGGTCTCTGCAATGTGGCATCATTGGTGCTGGAAGGCTCAAAAGTCCAAATCCCTTTCAGATAACTCAGTTGTTATCCTAATGTGGGAGTACATTTGGAATGCATCCACCTTGACTTAGACATTCCATCCCCCCCCACCTTCTCTCACCAATCCCCATCAGAACAGAATCTCTTGTATAACATGCCTCAGTTTGATACCCATAACATTAGAATCTCTTACACACAGAAGGCTCTTAATGGATATTCCCTAAATTTTGCTGAACAGAATTTAACTTCAGCTAGCAAGAGGAAGATTGTGCACTTATGTAGACATGCATTCAATTTTGCCTTTAAATGTTATAAATTGCTCTGGCAAATTTCAAGGTAAACTTGGTATTGAAGCAAGCTTTAATTACATGTGTCAGTTATAAAAATCAAAAGGGGACCTCTTACCACTGCTGCCAAAATTAACTACACAATCTCAATTTAGTCAGATCACTCATTATGCCTCTCAATATACCTCTCAAGCATCTCTTTTAAAAGAATAGAATGCTGTAATTTGTGAGTTGTCTAGAGTGACATGAATTTTTAAAGTAGGAGGAAAACCAAATGTAATTTATTTATTTTAATTGTTTCCTGAGAGGATCAAGACTGGAAACCATTGCACCCTGGGGATCCGGTGTTTTTAACACTTGATGGGAAGACTATTCCACTGGGTGGAGACTGTACGGTGTACCCAGTGTTTATAAATGAGGCCTCATATTATGAAAAGAAAGAAGCTTTTGCAAAGACAACTAAACTAACACTCAAGGCAAAAAGTATTCGCTCTTCTTTACAATAGAAATCACTTCTAGCTTTCTTGTTGTACCATACCTTGAAAAAACTCTACTAGTTTTTAAGATCCTCAAAAGGAGGGTTGCGCCTTAATCAGCTTCATCTACAGCACCTAGGACAGTGCCTTACTCAATAGACATCCAGCAAATTTCCTAAATTAGTGAATATCTTTGAAAGGTATCATATTTTATGTATGTAACTTATTCAAAGACATGTTTCTATTTCTATATAGTTTATTATACATTATACTTTAACACTCTTAATAAACAGCCTGTATATTCGAAATAAAGAATTAAAAATACATAAAAAACTTATTAATTTGAACATAGAATTAAATGTATGTTTTTAATCACAAGCATACCTTGTTTCATAGCACTCCACTTTATTATGCCTCACAGATAATTGTGTTTTTACAAATTGAAGATTTGTGGCACCTCTGTGTCTAGCAAATCTTTTGGCACTGTTTTTTTCAACAATGTGTGCTCACTTCACATTTCTGTTTCACATTTTTGTAATTCTTGCAGTATTTCAAACTTTTTCATTATTATTACATCTGTTATGGTGATCTGTGATCAGTTATCTTTGATGTTACTGTTGTGTTTTAGGATACCACAAATTGTGCCCATATAAGAGAGCAAACATATTCAATAAATGTTATGTGTGTTCTGACTGCTTCACTGACCAGCTATCTCCCCATATCTCTCCCTCTCCTCAGGCCTCTCTGTTCCCTGAGACACAGCCATATCAAATTAGGCCAATTCAGAACCCTAAAATGGTCTCTTAAGTGTTCAAGTGAAAGGAAGAATCGTACTCTCACTTTTAAATCAAAAGCTAGAAATGATTTAGTGAGGAAGTCATGAGAAAAAAACTGAGATCAGCTGAAAGTGAGGCCTCTTCCACCCAGCAATTAGTCAAATTATGAATGCAAAGGAAAAGTTATTGAAAAAAATCAAAAGTGCTACAATAGTGAACACACAAATGATAAGAAAGTAAAACAGTCTTATCGCTGATATACAGAAAGTTTTAGTGGTCTGGATAGATCAAAATAGCTGCAACATTCTCTTAAGCCAAAGCCTAATCCAGAGGAAGGCCCTACTTCACTTTAATTCTGTGAAGGTTGAGAGCTAAGGAAGCTGCAGGAAGCTGGCAGATGTTGGTTTATAAGGTTCAGGAAAAAGCCATCTTCATAATATAAAAATGCAAAATGAAGTAGCAAGTGCTGGTATAGTAGCTGCAGCATGCTATCCTTAAGATCCAGCTAAGATCATTGGTGAAGGTGGCTATCCTAAACAAAAGATTTTCAGTGTAGTCAAAACAATCAGGACTTTCATAGATGGAAGTCAATGCCTGGCTTCAAAGGGTAGGCTGACTGTCTTGTCAGGAGCTAATGCAGCTGGTGACTTTAAACTGACACCAATGCTCATTTGCTATTTCAAAAATCCTAGGGCCCTTAAGAATTATGTTAAATCTTTTCTGTGTTTTATATGGAAGAACAAAACCTGAATGATGGCACATCTGTTTATAGTCTGGTTTACTGAATATTTTAAGCCCATTTTTGAGACCTACTATTGAGAAAAAAAAAATTCCTTTCAAATTATTACTATTCAGTAAAAAAAAAAAAAAAATTACTGTTCAGCACCTGGTTAATGCACCTGGTCACCCGAGATCTCTGATGGAGATGTACGTAATTAATGTTTCATGCCTGCTAACACAACATCCGTTCTGCACCCCCTGGATCAAGAAGTAATTTTGTCTTTTTATTTAAATCTTATTATTTAAGAAATACATTTCATAAGGCTTTGACTGCCATACAGTGATTCCTCTGATGGAACTTGGCAAATTTGATTAAAAACTTTTTAGAAAGGATTCACCATTTTAGCTTCCATTAAGAACATTCACGATTCATGAGAGGAGATCAATTGTCAACATCAACAGGAGTTTGGAAAATGTTAATTTCAACATTCATGGATGACTTTGAGTTCAAGACTTCAGTGAAAATGTCATGCAGATATGATGGAACTAGTAAGAGAATTAGAAGTGGCACCTGAAGATGTGACCCAATTGCTGCAATCTAGATAAAACTTGAATGAAAGTTTCCTACAAATCATATGGAGGCAGAAAAAATAAAATAAAAATAACATAATGTTTAAAGAATGTGAATGAATGAGGAGTTCTGTCTTATGGATAAGCAAAGAAAATGGTTTCTTGAGATGGAATCTACTCCTGATGAAGATGCTGTGAGCATTGTTAAAATGACAAGTTAGGATGCAGAATGTTATACAAAATTATTTGATAAAGCAGTATCAGGGTTTGAGAGGATTGACTTCAATTTTTAAAGAAATTCTACTGTGAGTAAAATGCTGTCAAACAGCATCCCATGCTACAGAGAAATTGTTCATGAAAGAAGAGTCCATCAATGCAGCAAACTTCATTGCTGTCTTATTTGAAGAAATTGCCACAGCCACCCCAACCTTCAGCAACCACCACTCTGATCATTCAGCAGCCATCAACATCAAGGCAGGACCCTCCACCAGCTGAAAGATTATGACACTCTGTAAAAGTTCATAAGGTCACTAGCATTTTTAGCAATAAAATTTTTTTTAGTTAAGATATATACATTTTTTAGACATAATGTTATTGAGCACTTAATAGATCACAGTGTAAAAATAATTTTTATGTGCACTAGGAAACCAAAACGTGTGTGTGACTAGCTTTATTGCAATATTTGCTTTATTATGGTGGTCTGGAACCAAAGCTGTATCTCCAAGGTATACCTGTAATGGTTAAGCACTAGTAGAAATTAATGGGGCAGGCTTGCCCTTTTTTAAATTTTCATATTTGAATTAATGATAACATACAGCATATGCACAGTCTATAAACTTTAGCATTAGTTGTGATATCTGAAGGAGATTTTTTAATGCTTTTCTGTAAATGAAATGTGAAAGAGAATTGCAATTGTAAAGATGACAGTATGAATACATCAAGAAACTCTGAATGGTCCTTTGTCTGCAGACAGTAGTCCACACAAAGCATTGCTGCTCTGATGTGCCCACTTACTCTGCACTGCACTCAGGGGGCAAAGAGCCTCCTTTAGACATCTCACATGCCCCTTTAGAAGCTAACTTTCATTCCTCACATGGAAAATTTAGAAGAGGCACGTCCTTCACAGCTGTCACTTTTCGTTTTGAAACAATATGCTCACCATTATTCCCAGCCAAGGTTTGAGGAGGTCTTTGGGTTCAAGCATTTCACAGCATAAATGCTGAAGGCCAGTAACATAGGGCAGTGGACACTAGTGGAAATGTGACCCAAACACATGTTCTGGTTTGCAAATGCAGCCTTTCAAGAAATTCTCCCGTTCTAAATGCCCAAATCACTCATCTGCCATGATTATTCTCCTCAAAGGACCTCTCATGGATACTGCTTCCCTCCCTCCTCTTTTAGGCCATAGCAGCCAAGTAAAGAGCATTTGTATTTCATGATTTGGACCCCAAGGATCCTATAATTATTATTTCAAACATATTTTCTTTTTCATTTTAGATTATATATGAATACAAATGATTAGGTTACATTGTTTGCATTTGTGAGGTAAAGTCCAAGTTGTAGTTGAGGCCTTCGCCCAAGAGGTATGCCACATCCCCGTACATTGCTCCTGTTAGGTAAGAGCTTACCCCTCCTCTTCACCCTCTCCCCTACTTGAATTTCACTGTGTTTTTACTAACATTATATAGAAAATAAATTCTATAAACATTTCTATTCTTCTAGAGTAGACCCCGTCAAGCCAATTTTACTCTATCACTCCATCTTCAGTGTTCTATATACTATAAACTCTTTCTCAATTTTCCAATATTTATTTTTCTACTTCATGAAATTATTTTCATTGGAATAAACTCTTATTTCTGAATTCTGTAGTAAAAATATGATTTATCAATCAGCTTATATACATAACAAATTTTACCAATCTTCCTTTACCCACTATAAATGTTCTATTGTGCTTTATTTCCTGATCTGATTACTCTGGGTCAATTTTTTTCAGATGTAAATTTTAGCAAGAATGCCTATTTCTTCTGTCAAATTTTAGTTATTTGTAAAATTTACATGTGCACTTTAGGTCACTATGGTTTCAGTGTGGGATTGATTATTTCTATCAAGTCTTATGGTCTTCGACTCAATGCGGTTTTAGTTACTTTCAGTTTTGTTCTGTTATTTCTAACACATACTGACTCACTTTTCTCATTTTTAAAATCGGAACAAACAGAATAATAGTGCCCCATTGGCAGGTCTACTGTGAGGATGATACAGGCTAATGCATGTAAGCACTTAGCTTAGTGCCTAGTACAGAGCATGCACTTAATAAATGATTCAAGTTCAAATTCCTAGCACAGAAGGCCCTTCATGATCTGCTCTCCCCTCCTTCACAACCTCTCTAGACTCATCTCCCTTCTGGTGCTCTCTGTTCCAGGACCCTTTGTGTTGTTTTATTACTCTAGGCCTTCACACAGACTGATTCTTTCACCTAGAGTTCTCACCCTCCTTCCTCCATCCCCCACTCCACTCAGGCCTTGCTCTAGCTAAGTTCTGTTTTTCCTTCAAAATGCAACTCAATTCTCATTTCATGCACAAAGCCTTCTTGGTGCTGTTCTACCTGATTCAATTGCCCCTTTGCTCTGTTCTCCTTCTGGCTATCTTCAGGACATTAGCAGTGTCTTTCTCAGGGTCTGCAATCTAATAAGAGTCCAATAAATGAGTATATCAAACATCCTTCTCTATCAAAACTCTTCCTATTCCATAGCCCCTGCTGTTCTTTTTTCCTGCTTTCCAATCATTTCATGAGTATGCTCCCCACAGCTCCCAGGTGACACTCCATTCCACACTTGTCACACAGTTGCTATATCCCAAAAATAGCAGGAGGGAAAAAACGCCCTTTAAGCCTACAACCACATAGGAAAAAAGAACAGGGAAATGTTCACATTAAACAATTTCCCAGTGTAAAACCTTTTAGTGGCTTCTCCTTACCCTTGTTATGAAATCTCAAAGCCTTGCTAGGATTAGACAAGACCTGTATGCTCCAGCCTCTGCCCACCTCTCCACCATATTTCATGTCACTGGGCCCCTTGCTCCCAGCAATTTGGCCACACAGGCTTCTCTGGTCCTCAGATGTACCAAATCCCCTACTATCTTGGGGTCTTTGCCCACATTTTTTCCTGCTTTTTGAAACCCTACCCCCACCCCTATACTCCCTTTAGCTAAATGACATGTAAAAGTGACTCAACTCAGAAGAAAAATCATTTTATCATAAGGACGTTTTCACTACATTATTTATTGCATCTCAATTTACAATCACCAAAATGTGGAAACAACCTAAATGCCCACCAACCCAGGAATGGATTAACAAGCTGTGGTATATGTATGTCATGAAATACTATTCTGACATTAAAAAAGATGGAGACTTTACATCTTTTATATTACCTGGATGGAGGTGGAACACATTCTTCTTAGTAAAGCATCACAAGAATGGAGAAGCAAGATCCAATGTACTCCATTCTAATATGAAGACAGCAGATGAGCTAATACAAGGGGGGGGTAGGGAAATGAGCAAGTGGGAAGAGGGAATGAGGGTGGGAGATGAGGGGTCCTGGTGTATGGCACGCCTCTTGGGGGCGGGACAGTTGTAAGAGGGACTTTATCTACCAAATGCAATCAGTATGACCTAATTCTTTGTGTCCTCAATGAATCCCAAACAATAAAAAGAAAAAAAGCTCACCTTTGCTTTTCTCATTTCTTTTTTCTTGCTTGCTTCTCCCACCCTCCTTTCCCCTTCTGCTGACTATTTATTATTGAAGGCAGTCAACTCTGTATCACCATTCTCTGTCTAGTCAGGGAAAATCAAGCCTATGCGTCCAGTGGTTTCTCTTTTTGGAAAGAAAGTACTTCTACTCCAGAGGGACATTACTGAGCATGGAGTATAGGGAAGTGGCAGGAAATGTGTGCATATTGCTGAGGGTTTTCAGAATTCTAAGATTCTTCTTTTCCCTAAGTGCTTTTAGAAGAATAAGAACTATGTCTCTGGGTAGGACTTTTCTAACTCACCTAGAAAAAAAAAATAAGATAATCAATATAAAGGAAAGAGCTTTATAAAGTGTATAGCATACAAATATACAATCTCAAAGGATGAAAAAATGATGTAATCATTTTGGGAAATAATTTCTCACACTACCAAGAGTAATAAAAATGTTCACATCAATTAACCAGAGGTGCATCATTCCCACAAATATAATAGGAGGTTCCACTTTTTTCTATCAGTCTACCCAGAATATTCCCATGGATGGCACATTCCAAGATTATGAATAAAGCCTTTTTAACCTTGATTAGGGATCGTATATAAACCCCCATTTCTTTGCCACTCAATGAATGAAAGAAGTTATCCTGGGAATCATCTGAAGTAAGTAAATAATTCACCAAATGCAGCATTTCACTTATTAACAAATTGGTTGCAAGTTCCACAACTCATCAGGACAAAGAATGTCTTGGCATTCAAATTGAGAACTGCTGTCTTTATGAAATCACTCATGGGAATGAGAAAATGCACATGAGTGGGGCTCGTAGGCAATAATGATAGTAATAATATCAGCTCTTCAATATCAATTCTCTCATTGCCCCCTCATGGCAGGAGGTAGACAGATAGTATTTATTCCTTCTGGTCTCCAAGGACCAGATAGAGCCATGGCTTTATATCCATTCAAAATAAGTTGAGAGCCAACTTGAGTGGGGGTGGGGGAGGGACAGGGCATAGGAGGGATTTGTAAATGGCCTAAACCACCAGCATCATTTGGCTGTGAATCCTTGAGCATGTCACTTCAGCTGCAGGAGTCTCCTTTTACTCAAACTGCTTCCAAAGTGGCCGAGTGGCTCAAATGGAGGTACTGAACATGAATGCACTTTGAAATGTAAACACTATGGTGAGGTGTTTTACAGATTTCTGGCTCTGTTCCTGAGCCAGGCCCAATCCAATGGTAATGCTGCAGGTCCAAAACCCAGCCTTCCCTCTACCCACTCCTATTAGCAACACTCTAGAATTTCTAGACAGTTTTCATATTGGCACACCTAAGACAAGGAAGAAACATGGCCATTAAGAAGGCAAAATAAATATTTATTGGAAATCAAAAAAGCATTCCTCCAATCTCACAAAATGTTCTTGCTCTTTTTTATGACTTCTTTTTTAAACAGGGTTTCACACACACAACACTAAGAAGAAGTATGTAATTCAGAATTTATAAAGGTCAGGCACATTCAGTTAAAATGGAGTGACAATTTGTTGTTTGGAACCAAGATCACAGTGTAAAAAAAAAAACATGTAAATCCTTGCAGACATCAGGTATTCTTTACAGGCCTGGATGTTGGCCTATCTACCTGGGCCCCACCCAGAGCAGAAGGACACAGCTCACCAGGCTGTGAAGAAGGAAAGGAACATCAATAATACTGAGCTCTGTCAGGCAGGAGCCTTCTAAGAGCTTAATGACTTCACAGTACAACCTCAAACACCTTCTCCCATATCCCAGGAGGAAGGTAAGCACCCTTTTTAATCCAAACATATAATGAATTCTTCTCAAGGAAAAGTTTAGCTGAAAGAGCGTTTGAGCCAAACCCACTCTCTGAGCATGGGAGATCTCATCCCTGGAAAACACCTTCCCCTTAAATCACTGAAATGTAAATCATGAGGTTTTAAGATGTCATTATAAGCTCATGGTTTTGTTTTAAAGTGGAGCATATGTGTGTGTGTGTGGTTGTGTACACACCTGCATGCACTCTTGAATTTTTAACCAGTCATAGGGATCAAAGGGACAATGTTGACTGCCAGAGGAGTCATCTGAGCAAAAAGTCCTGCCCCTTGACATATGCCAGCCACAAAGACAGACTTAAATTTATTGCATAACTATGCTTAAAGACAAATGATGGTACACAGGGGTATTTTTGGTCCAAGAATCAGAACACTCTAGTTTCAGCAGCTCTGATAAGACTTCTCACATGACTGTGAACAAGTGCATATTCCTCTCAGAGCATTAGTCTCCAGGGGTACAGTGAAGAAAGTGACCCTTTTGACTCTTGATGCTTCTTGCAAAGTACCTTTGCAAATAGTTTCTTGGCAAAACTACCTAGGCTTGGGTGGCACCTGTGGCTCAAGGAGTAGGGCGCCAGACCCATATACTGGGATGGCGGGTTCAAGCCTGGCCCCAGCCAAAACTGAAAAAAAAAAAAAAAAAAAAAAAAACTACCTAGGCTCTGATCTTTTAGGCTGGGAGCCTTTTGGGGATGCCACTGTTGAGAAGAATAACCACTACAGAAAATACTCTTGGGTGGCACCTGTGGCTCAAGGAATAGGGCACTCGCCCCGTATACTGGAAGCAGTGGGTTCAAACCCAGCCCCGGCCAAAAACTGCAAAAAAAAAAAAAAAACAAAAGAAAAGAAAAAATACTCTTGCCAACAAAGTTCATCCAGATCCACAGAGAGCAGCTCTCCACAATGCATGAGAAGGCAGAGATCCAGTTATTAATTTTCGTTTGCCTACCCTCCCAGCTTTTGTCCAAGTGAGAAACGGAGAACTATATGGCTTTATGTATTAATATTCGAGTCAAAGCAATTCTGGAATCTCCAGCTCTGTAATATAGAACATGACACAATGGGTCCAAATGACTGCCTCTCAAACCAGACATCTGTTCAAGGTAAATGCAAGTAGGTAACTCCAGATACGGAGTGCTGAACTGTAAACTCTTCAAGTGAAAAGAGAAATTAAAGTTCATCCAATTACCTTCTTCAACAACACCCCTCATAAGTGCTAAACCAGCTTCTATTAAAACACCTCCAATATCTGAAGCAGTGGCTGAACTGAAGTGAGCCAAAATCTTTCTCAAGTTACTTTACTAGGCTAGCCTATCTAGAACACTTCTGCTCCTTCTGCTTTTATAACAGTCTCCCTCAAATCTTCTCTGCTCAAGAGACACATGCCTGGCCCCTTTGCCCTCAGAGCGTGGTCTGACCATTATGGCTCAAAGCAGGAGTTGACTCCCTAGGTCAGGTGGGAGTGCAGGGCCACTGCACACTGCGAAGTCCCCCATGCTGCATTGTCTGCCCAGCCCACTTCTCCCCACCCAGGCCCATCAGAGGCATGGAGGACAAGTCGCTACCTACCTAGCTAGACTGGCACACAGAGCACCCGAGAGCGGAAAGACTGGCCCAGGGTCAACTTCTTGGCCTGAACTCCATCATTTGCCTCCAGTCAGATTAACTAGCCAATTGCCAAGTCACATAAAGGCCAAATTCCTATTTGTGCCATTTGAAAATCAAAATTCATGGTTATTATAATTCTACTTCAAAATTTCCCTCATTTATCCTTTCAGCAGATAATGTAGGCAGAGTAGATTTTCTGGCTGTTTAGGCCCCAGTCACCTGGAAAATTCCTTCAATCTCTACTTTGTCTCTGCCCCTAAACTGACTCTGTGTCATTTCAGGGGAAGAACATCAGAGGATGGGGATCTAAAAATAAGCCTCAAGTCTTGGCAAACACTCCTCCCTCACAAGCTTCCTCTTCAGCTTCAAGATTCACAGTTAACAGAAATACTTCATGCTAGAGCATGTAGGGCATTTTGTTAAATTCCCTCACTGAGAAATACTGAGGTATGCCAGTAACCTCTGAGATTTGAGACCACATAGATGGAGCTGCTGCTATTTCTGCTTCAGCTGAAGCCACAATTCCAGCTCAGAGGCATGAACTATTGCAAGACCAGGACAAGGAAGAAAGCCAAGCCCTTTCACCCAGATCGCAGCAGCCCAGAAGGGCCTGCCTGGCTGTCTTATGTGGACTTTTGTGTGTATGAAGAAAAGCTTTTTGTCTTGTTCTGGACACCCTAAGGCCAAGTATACAGCTAGCCCAAAAGCCCAGAATCTATATCTCAGCTTTTAAAAACATATACTTCATCTATAGAGATTTTAATTCTTAATTGAAATGTATTTTTTTCTATACTGAAAATTAAAACCCTGTGTTAATTATGCTACTAAGAACACCTCTCAGTTTGAGACAGTTTGAGCCTTGGGGTGCCAAAGGCACTCATTCCAAGGATGGTTTCCTGTTCCCTGAAAGGTCCAAAAGGGCATTTCTGCGGCTCACTCCCCTCCTCCCCTATCAGGATTACCTCAATGCCCTGCACATTCTGGGATGAATCAAGAGTCTCCCACAAATTCAGGCAACCCAGTCACAGTAACAGAGATGGCAGGATGTGTAGGCTGGGTTGGGGCAGTCAGGGAGATGTTGGCGGGAGTAGAGACTCCTCTCCCTGCTCCCTGGGCTCCTGCCTCTTCCCCACCAACCATCTCTTCCAGCCAAGTGGACCTGCAGTTGCTAAAACAAGAGGCTTCACCCAAGACTTCAGGAGACTCCCAGGCTCCCAACTGCCAGCTTGGGTTTGCACAAACTCTCTGATGAATAACAAAATCGAAAATGTTTCCTACTTAGACAAACTGACAGCAGCCTCTCAGTTCTGACACCAGTTCAGAGGGTGCTTTCTGCTTCTAGGCTGGCAGAGCCAGGGTCCAAGTACTCAGCCTGCAGCATCAGCCCATGTTCACACCAGCTCTGGGCTCTGCTTCTATACTGAAGTTTCTGGGAATTCATCTATTTCTTCAAATGCATTCAGAGTGGTTTTGCTGTTGCTCCTGGAAGAATCTTGAATTTTGTTGAAATCTGCTTGAAGAAAAAATCTGCTTTAGAAATACATTGCTCTGCACACTATGTTTCCATGTCTTACAGTACCACCTAATTTTTTGAAAGTTGTTCTAACTAGGATTATAAAATGTCAGTGCCAACTTCATTCAACCTTCCCATTTCACAGATGGGGAAAGTCAGAGCCCTAGGATTTGACTTGCCCAAGGTCACACAATCTCAGACAGGACCGGACCCCATCCCGCCCACAGCAACAGTACCTGTCCGTCTTACAGGTCCCGGATCTTCATTAAGAAAGGAGACATGCGTTTTCCATTCAGTCCACTTCACTTCGTTGATCCTGCAAGTGTGATCATTCTCTCTACTTCACAATTTCATCTCATTAAATGCAAATAGCAGCACATTTCGAATGTCCTGGTCTCTAGACCAGATCTCTTCTGTCCCAGGGATCAGGAGTACCCCTGCCCCAAGTGGTCATACCAGCATTGTTAGGGTTTAAAATCTGTCAATATCTCCATTTCTCTAGGCCTCAAGGGATTAGTTCTCCTCCCAGCGTATGGCACCCAAAGATGCTGCAAGTTGCTCAGACAGGTGTAAAGGGTACACATCTTCAGACTTCAGCAGCTGTGCCTGACTGGCCAGAGGGAGCCCACAGGGAGGGAGGGCAGATGGGAGGCCCTGGCTGAGGAAGTGTGACGATTAAGCCTGTAGGCTGGGCACAGTGGCTCCTGTAATCCTAGCACTGTGGGAAGCTGAGGCAGGTGCATTACTTGAGCTCAGGAGTTCTAGACCAACCTGAGCAAGAGAGCCCGTGTCTACTTAAAATAGAAAAATGGAGGCAGGAGGATCACTTAAGCCTAGGAGTTTGAGGTTGCTGTGAGCTATGATGATGCCATGGCACTCTACTCAGGTCAACAGAGTGACACTCTGTCTCAAAAAAAAAAAAAAAAAAAGAAAAAAAGATTAAGCCTGTAGAAGTTTAGCTAGGGTTGAGAATGTACTAAGAGAAGGTAGTTAGGGTTCATACTCCAGTAAGAGTAGGCAGCATGTAAGATATTAGAATACAATTTGGGAGATGTTGGTTTGATTTAAATTCACATTCAGAGAACAGCTCTAGAATGAGAGTGTCAAAATCAGAAATGTTTGTCAGGGTAACAATGACAGTCAGAAACGTTGGTTTCCCAGGGGTGGGATTTCAGTCAGAGAAGTAGATTATGGTTATACTCAAAAAAGTTGGTCTATAGGGTAGGGGTAGGAAGTAGACTTTCAGAAAAGGAGGCCATGGGATGTGCAAGAGCTTCTTTTAAAATTAGAAAACTTAAGATATATCAAAAGTAGCTGTCTCACTTTCCATTTGCCAATGAGAAAATGTGCCTTGAGTTCCCAGGTGTCACAAGAACCCACACAGGGTAGGCAGCAGGACAAAGAGTGTCAGGTTGGCAAATCTTTTCTAAACCAGACACTGGACAGGCCACCAAAAGAGACAGTGGCTGTGGTATCAGAGAGCAACATGCTGACTCATCTCTCTCTACATTCCCCAAAGACCCCCACCCAGGGCCCATCTCCTTTCCTTACCGCAAACACAGTCGGAAATCTTCCTCAGCTACTTTACACAGCTCTCCCATCCTGAATCTGCTCCTCAGCCATTCTGGTAACATTTTCTCAAACTCCAAGATCGTCCTGGCTCTCTGGGAACATAAACAAGTCTAAGGAGCGTGCAGGCACAGACATGATCAGACAGCCCACTCCACCCTCACTGGGTGCTTACTGCATAGACCTTGAGGGTTCAGTTAATCTACAGAATCCAAAGACAAAAAAAGCAGGTAATTCGGGAAAGACATTCAAATTGATTTTAACATGACATAAATAATATTTCTGGAAGTCCAGCAGCTTCTTGGCTAAGAGTGTTAGGACCCTGGAATCCCAGTGTAGAGGCAAGGGCCGACATCTTGTAGTCCTCCCCCACCTCTCTACCCCAGGCTTGGAATCGTGGCCATACTTTTTCTTTTTTTTTTTTTTTTTGAGACAGAGCCTCAAGCTGTCACCCTGGATAGAGTGCCGTGGCATCACAGCTCACAGCAACCTCCAATTCCTGGGCTCAAGCAAGTCTCCTGCCTCCGCCTCCCAAGTAGCTGGGACTACAGGAGCCCACTGCAACACTCGGCCATTTTTTTGGTTGCAACCATTATTGTTGTTTGGTGGGCCCAGGCTGGATTCGAACCCACCAGCTCAGGTGTACGTGGCTGGCACCTTAGCCTGTTGAGCCACAGGCGCTGAGCCGGCCATACTTTTTCTAATCTCTCTTGACCAGTATCAACAACCCAATTAAGAAGGCCTTAATAATTAGAAACATTCCCATGTCAAAGCAGCTTTTCTCCCTGTGGTTCCCCCATGTACCTAAGTTCTGCCTTCTGGGGCCACAGAAGGGGACTGCTCCCTCTCACACAGGTAGCTCTGCAGATATCTGAAGGAACTCTCACCTTCTCCAACCCTAGTTCCAATAACCATTTCTGGTGAGACAGTCTCCAGTCCTCTCCCAAACCTGGTCACCACCTCTGGACCCATTCTGTGGGTTGGCGTCCTCAGCACATTAAGAGTATTAAGGCCAAGATAAAGTAGAACAGAACTGTCACCTCCATTGTGCTAGACCCTGTACTCATTTTGACACACTCTAAGGTCATGCTGTGACATCCACATATCACACTGTGAACTCTGAGCAGAGCACTCCCATAGCCTGAGTTTCTCTCACACATGCTGTTTTTCAGCCATGCTTCCTAGCCCCTGTACTCAAAGAACCTCAACTAAAGGTTTCCTCAATCCTGGCCTGTCATAGGAGAGTTTATGCAGACTGCCAGGCCCTGCCCCAGACAGAGTCCCCATGAAGGCTCCCCCAACCCCTGCACCAAGGTCACCTGCAGGCGCCAGATGCGCTCGCTCTCCTTGGAGACGTTCTCCACTGTCTCTCCCATCAGGGCAATGAGCATGTTGAGGAGGAGGACAAAGGTGAGGATGACATAGGTGATGAGCAGGAACAGAAAGAGGACCGGGTACTTGGAGTTCTGCTGGATGTTCAGGTCGCCCAGGCCTATGGTGAGCTTAAAGAGCTCTAGCACCGCCTCGCTGAAGCTGCCATAGGAGCTGCAGTCCTTGTTATCATTTGGACACTTCTCAATCAGTGAAGCCAGGGCTGGGAGGACATAACAGGGTGTTCTTTCAGCTTCTCTGCCTGGCTGATTACCCCATAAGCTTGGTGTATTTGCACATGCATGCGTGCCCACCCTGCAGGCCTGCTGCTTCCTCCTCTCTGGCCACTGAAATCCCATCTCCAGCATCAGGTCCTCCAAAACCCTTATCGGGCTGGTTTCTCTGCCCTGACCTCCTACAGAATGCCCTTCCTGCCCAACAGAGAGCATACTCTGGTTGCCCTCCTCCATCCCACATTAGCCCTTGATCCCTTGCAGCCTTGCAGAGTTGCTGATCGTAATCTATGTGTATGTGTCCCTGGCTCCCCAACAGTCTCTGAACTCCTGACTTCCTGTAGCCTTGGTCACTTCCTCAAAGGCTGTAAGATCCTGAGTCTCCTCTCAATACTGTGCCGTGAGTTCCCCAGGAGCAAGACCCAAGACTCACTATTCTCTTCTTTCCAACACACCACAGTTATGGTTCACTGCTGAATGAGTGAATGGATGGACAAAATAATGAGTAAATCGGTGGGCGAATAAATAAGCAAGTGAATAAGCAAATTTTGACCCAGAAAAGGTACCAGACAGATGGGAACAACTGGCTAATTTCAAATGCCAATAATCACTGAAAAAAAAAAGAAAAAGAAAAAGAAAAAAAAACTTATGGGGGGAAAAATATACCTCTCTATGCAGAGATTAGAAATAAAACCCAGTTGTACCATTCCCTCTATTTAGAGAGATTTAAGAGGGGGCACCCCTTTCCTGGTCCCCAATAGACCAAAGGCTCTTGCAGATGTTTCTGAGGCAAACTGTGAGAGCAAAAACTATGAAGACCAAAGGAAGTTACCTCAGTGCACTACTTGGACTCCTACTTTGGAAAGACCATCAGTCAAATTTTCATGGACTTTAGTTTCCCTATCTGTAAAATGGGGCTGAAAACACCTGCAGAGCCTGTCTTGGACTGTGCGGGACACATGAGATGGATGGATGGGAGAATGGGCAGCATATCTTGCAGAGTAGATGGGTAAGAGTGGCTGGCCTGGTGTGATTCCTGGAGTCTCTAATCCTCGGTGACCTTGTGATCAGGATGATGCTTCCCACCTGATCAAGGTGTTGAGCGAGGTGAAAAGATACTGCTTGGAAAATGCTACACATGACAAATGCCCCATTGATAGCTTATATATAAATAATTGCTGTGGCTACAGAGTGCTTTGTCCTTTTTATATCTATATAAAGTGCTTTACAAATGGGTGAGCTACTATTATTTATCAATCAATTACCTACTCCAAATCCAAGTAAGAACACGATATACACAAACAAGAACTTCAGGACATCATGTAAAATGACCTACAAAGAAAGAAATGTGATTCAAGTGTAAGGTTTGAGCACGTATTCACTGCACACGGACCTCCATTCTGCCCACCCTCTCCCTCCCACGGCCAGCTCTCAGGGTGCTCCAAGGGCTCAGCTCTGTGCCTCACCTCCCACCCCAGGCTCTCTCCTCCCTCCACCTTCTGGAGCACAGTGTGTCTCTACCCCTGCTGATTCAGCCTGAACATCTTTCCACAGAGTCTCATATCTGGAACCCTCACCCTCCTGGGGACAGTGGCGCTCTGACCAGCTCACTTCAGAGCTGTCTAATTTTCATGAAGTTTGTAAGCTGGTTGTTAAACATAGCCATTATTAAGAACCAAATCAAACTTTTAGTTATAAGATGAATAAGTTTTGGGGCTCTAATGTACTGCATAATGACAATAGTTAACAATACTGTATTATATATTTGGAATTTGCTGAGAGAATAAACCTTAAATGTTCTCATCACACACAAAGAAAAAGTATGCGAGGTCATGAATGTGTTCACTAACTTGAAATGGGTAAACATATCTCAATATGTACATATAGCAAATCCTCACATTGTATACCTTAAATGTATACAATTATTTGACTTGTCAGTTACACCTCAGTAAAGGTGGAAGGGAAATGAACTATCATTTGTATTGCAAAATATTAAACTATATATACTTACAATCAAATAAATTATAGTTAAAACAAAGACAATACTCAAAAATCATAGCTATTCGACTTCACTTTTACAATAATCTATGCTTTTGAGGTTATTTACAGTAGCCATATGGTGAAAATACTATTATATATAATGGTATTTAGCTGAGCTCTCTTCCCAACATCAGGTTCAGTGACATGATGCTGGGAACTGGAAATCGGCCCAGTAGTCCTCCCCTTATTTGTGGTTTCACTTGCTGCTCTTTCGGTTTACCCACAGTCAATGGCAATTGGTAAATATTCCATATGATAAGATATTTTGAGAGAGAGAACACATTCACATAACTTTTATTATAGTATGTTGTTATAATTATTCAATTTTATTATTAGTTATTGTTGTTGTTCTCTTACTATGCCTAACTTGTAACCTAAAATTTATAAGTAGGTGTGTAGGTATATGTAGGAAAAAACATAGTGCTCTATATATAGTTAGCACTATCTAGTTTCAGGCATCTACTTGGGGTCTTGGAATCTATCCCTGAGACTAAAGAGAAACTACTATATTTACATCATGAAAATTGATAAATTCTACAAATCAGAGGTCAACTGCCTCACTGTTTTGTGATGTCTAGATCTAGATTTAAGATAGTGATGAAAACAACGTTAATCCACATTAAACTGGAAAATGTGTCTGTAACCTTTACATGGCCAATAGTGCAAAAATATCAAAGGAATATTCTTCCAGTTCTTGCAACCTATTATCTAATTCCACAAACAAGTTAGTCACATCATTGATGAACAAGTAAAGTTCCAACATAAATCATCATTTCATTTTCATCTTAAAGAAAAATGGCACCCAACATTCATGCTTGAACAGCACTCATTTGTCAAGTGAGAGTATAGGCTGGCAAGAGATTTGAGAGAGCTATAAAAAACAAATTATTCTGAGATTTAACTGGCTATGTGGAATATGCAATGAAGTATATTATATATTTTATTATTATTTATAAATTATGTGCTATCCATCCTTTATATAGTAAAATTTATAGTAAAGGTATGTATATATGTTTGTACATATGTACACATATACTATACACACACACACACACACCAGAGAGCGGTTATTAAAGATTCACCAGCACACCACTGCCCAGAGGTGAGAATGTTCCTTCACAAAACATATCCCTCCCCAGTGCTTGACAAACCTGGGCGCTTTGAGCTCTCCAAATATTTAAAGCTCAACCAAAAGCAAAGGAGACCATGGCATTTGGGAGAAAAAGCAGTGACTTGCCCCTTGGTAAGCCCCTCTTCCTCTCCAGGCCTCAGTGTCCCCATCTGAAAAATGGACGTGCTCTGCGAGTCCGCCAGCCCCCAACGCACCTTCTGGATCATGACGCTGTACATGCCCATGGACTGGAACCCCCGTGTGTAGTAGAGCATGTTCGCCCAGCCCAGGGCCATGGCCAGCACAAGGCAGGCAAGGTACTCTTTGTAGGCAAACAAGTACAAGAAGACAGACAGTATCACAAGCACAGCCTGGGTAAAACTGTTCAGGAGACACAGGAGACAAGGGCCTTACTTACTTCTCCTCCGCATCAGGACAGAAATACTCAAATCCTCCAAACCTCCCTTAAGCCCCCTGAACGGTCACCCAGAGGGCTGACACTGAACAGATAGTTACAGCTGCCTCAGATCCACTCAACCGCAGTGAAAATCCAGCCTTGTAGACTACACCAACAGGTGCCAGTCAGCACCAGTCATGGCTGGGTGTAGCTGATAGGGAAAAACAATCAGTTCCATAGGGTCCCAGAAGATTCTGGAGTACAGCCCAGGAGGCCATATATTTTTCAAGTCACTCATTTGATTTCTGATTCCCACATAGGGGGTAGGCCAAGGATATAAGGAATGATTGCATTTTTAACCAAAATGACAAAAGCTGCCAACATCTATACTTATAAGCCAATCATAACAGAAGTTCTCTCAAGTCTACTATTTTTACCTTTTCTTAAAAAAAGTGTGGTATATGCTAAGTGAAATAAAAGCCACCCCTAAAAAGACAACTACTATATGATTCTACTTATATGAGGTACCTAGAATAGTCAAATCCATAGAGACAGGAAGAAAGATGGTGATTACCAAGGAAGGGAAAAGGGAATAGGAGTTGTTGTTTAATGAGTACAGAGTTTCAGCTTTACAAGATGAAACGAGTTCTAAAGGTTGATTGCACAACACGAGTATACTTAGCCATGTTGAGCAATAAACTTAAAAATGGTTAAGATGGTAACTTTTATGTTACGTGTATTTTACCCATAATTAAAATGTTTAAAGCACAAGATATATCAAACATGCACAATCAAAATCTACTCCTAAACAATCCAAACACCATGAGTTATGTGGACTTCTGATTTTAAAGCCATCTCTTGCTTATATAACATCAGGAAGTTGCCACATTTATAAACTATCTAACCATGGTTAAGACACAGGTAAGTTTGCTTTTCTGGTGCAGTGAAGAACAAAAAATATGATTGATCAACTGCACTTAAGATTAAAATGAGGGAGGATGTCCTCTAAAGTAACCTGCACCTTCCTCTAAACTAACAAAATAAATAAGAAGCAGAAGATCAGGACCAGGTATCGGTGCTTTTTGTCTGTGCTAAGAGAAGGGTCTGTACAAACAGAGTTTCCTCTGGACTCATAATTCTTCCTTGGAGATGACGGATTTGCATGTGGCTTGTGTCATCAGACAGTGTTGCACCTGACTATCCATTTCCTGCAGTATCCAGGTGCCCCACCTGCCCACAGGGTTAAAGAACCCAGTTCATGCCTTTGGAAAGCAGATATATACTTAATAAAACACCTAAGTATTTAGAAACATCAGGCCAAGACTCAATGTCCTATGGGCCCAGCTTCCCAAATGCTCAGAAGAGAGACATCAGTGGGTCTGCAGAGCTGTGGAGCCCAACATTCTTCATCCCAGATTCTGTTCCATTCCCACGGCAGCAATGCTAACTCACTAAATCAACCTCTGTTCATCTGGAGACAGAGGTCACATAAGCCTTTGATGTCAGCCACACATGAGCTCATTCAGACAGGCTGCTGAGCTGGGCTTTCTGGCTGGGGCCCTCTGTCACCAACCTCACACTGGCTTGGGATGAAGATTCCTGGCAGGCTAGAGCTTGGACACTACTGAAGCTCCTCCACATGACTGTGCGTGACTCCCTTCCCTGCTCTGGGAGCTTCCGGGGTGTCTATAGAGGAGACTTAGTGATTTCTCAGGTACCTTCCAGGCCTGATCTGCCAAGGTCCAAGGTGACAACTCCTAGGCCCCACAGAACTAGGAGGGACTGCCCTGGACAACCTTTTGCAAAAAAAAGTACACAGAATAACTAAGCCTTTTCGTGCCTTCTCTGGGCTGCCTGCCACCCGGGCTCTGTGACTGGTGATGTCAGCCATCACTGCCACCAAATGGTAGGCATTGTCCTGAGGGTTTCCGACCTGTGTGTCTGTTTCTCATCAGAAAAGGAGATTCCTGTGAGGTGACTAAGGAAGAATGACTGGGACAGAGTGACATAGAAGGGTGGCTATTCCAGAGCAATGCCACAGCCATGGATAGGACTCAGACCCGCCTGCTGTGGTGACCGAAAGGATAGAAGGTGACTTACTTACAAGACAAAATGGAACCAGGCATCTGAGAGGATGGACTGTAGATCTGAGGGTCTCAGCAGGAAGATCGCAATGCCCTAAGGCCAGAAAGGAAAGACAAACTGCACCCACCTTCTGCCTCTCCCTGGAGGATTTGAGGAGGGGGTGCTTCCACAGGACTGAGGGGTGAGTGTGTGAAGGGCCGGCCAGAGCTGGGTGAGGGATGTGGAAGGGGAACTGTACCTGGGAGACATAGGCACCACCACGCCATCCTCACCCTGGAACATGCAAAGCAACATGCATGTAATGGCTACCTGCTACTCCCCACCCATACGGCCCAGCCTTCTAGCCTCTGAGCCTTTGCTCATACTGTTCCCCATGCCTGCTCTGGAATGACCTTGTCCCCAGTGTCCTTATGTCCAATCATACCCTACCAGAATAAGTGCCATGTCTACCTTCAAGCCTTCCCTACCCCCTCCAACCCCATTCCCAGATAAAGTCATCTCCTTTCCCCTAGCCTTTGGTCTGAACCTAACCTAGGGCCATTTTCAAAGTCAACCTTAAAGTTAAGATGTTGTGCCCGTGTTCAATCCCTACCAGGCTGTGGGCTCAAAGAGGGCAAACTCTCTCCATCCTTATCACCTTCCCCAGGTTTCCACATATGAAAGTGATCAGAATATACCTGCTGATTCACTGAATGTATGGATGGATGGATGGTTGGGCAGATGTAAGGAGAGATGGTTGGATAAAAGACGGAAGAATGATGGGTACAGATGAGTGGGTATTTAGATTGTGAATGAGTGGCTGGATCAATGAGAGAAGCTAGGTAACTGGATGGGAGGATGAGGGAGGGGAAGAAGCGTGGCATCAAGCAAGCTGGGAGGGTTAATAAACGGTGGCTAGTTGGACAGGTGGATAGAAGGATAGACAGATGAAGTAGGTAGGATAGACCTGCCTTTTTCATTTCCCATGTTAGAAATCTAAGGCTTAGAAAGGAAATGCCTCCCCAAAGCCTCCCAGCAGTAATAGCAGAGCAGGGAGGAAAGGGAGCCAGGCCCCTCGTGCCTGCCCACCTTGCGGTCAGTCTGGAAGGGCTGAGGGACCCACTCACCTCTTTTACAGAGATGCACATGGCCCAGATGAGCACGAACATTCTCCCTAAGAGCTGCAGCCACCCCATCTTGTGTGTCAGGGCCAAGGGGTGTGGGAGGGCCTGGGCAAGAAGGGAACGGGATGGTCAGGAAGGGATGAGGAAGGCAGGAATGCTGCCAGGTGTACGTGCCAACCCCCTAGTACACCCGCATGAAACATAATCCCTGTTCTGTGCAGAGCAAGGGATTATGGCAGCTCCCTGTGGCAGCTCCCCACCCCCTGCCTTCCCCACCCTTGGTGGGAACCCAGAATTCCACAGCTAGGAGTAAAGTCCTGCCTGTGCTAACAACCCCTCACACCCTGCTGCTTTTATCCTTCCCAGAACCCATCCCTATCCAGAGACTCGGTGGGGCCTTAACATGGTTAAATAAGGCCGAGGCCCGGCGCCCCACAGGATGGATGGGAAACCAAGGCCCATGGTGGGAGAGCTTGTGTCCCTCCCACCTTCTGCGGCCCTCATAGCAGAAACACCTAACTAGTTCTAGGTTCAACCAGAGATCCTGGCAGGGTCTGGGTCTCCCAATTCTCTGACTCTTCTCCCAGCACCTCAAGCTCAGCACCTGGGGCTTAGCCTGACAAAGCACCAAAGACACACATTTTCAGCTCTTTAGAAACTGTGAAGGACAATTTGGGGACCCCACACAAATGTCTTGGCCTATCTAGGCCTCAGTTTCCCCATCTACACAGGAGTTGGCTCCAAGCTCCTCCAGCTCTGGCCACCCTCTCCCCTCCAAGGGCCCCACGTACCTCTTCCTCCCTGGGGCGGTAGTATGAGACAAGAGTCAGGGTGATGTTGTAGAAGAAATAAAAGCAGAAGGACAGGAAGAACATGTACTTGGCAAACTTCTTCCACTTCATATGCAGCAGCGTATGCAGGGGCTCCAGGGTCAGCATCTCGTGCCGGTTCTGGGAGAGAACATACCAGTCACCATGGAGATGAGGGCGCAAGGGAGGAACCATTTTCAAAAGGCCCTACGGAGCTGAGTCAGCACTGCGGCAGAAGGGGCTGTCATTATGCCCAGTGGACTGGTTTGGCTGGAAATGCTGGAAGGGTGATTCCAACTCCCGAGGCTCCTCCCCAGCACACGCATGCAGAGGCAGCCTAGCGCCATAGGAGCCTGGGCTTCCCACAGAGGATCCGACCCATAGCAGAAAGTGAGGCTAGGAGGGGAGAGGGGTTGCCCCCATTCTTCACTGTGTGACCTTAGGACAGCCCTGAACCCAAGACTCCTTGTCTGTTAAACTGCTAATAATCCTTGTCCCACCAACTGGGCTGCTGTGAGGGTCCAGGAGGCCCTGGACAAGACAGGCTGTGGGAAGCTGATTCTTAACAAAAATATGGAGAAAGACCTGGCCTACTACCTCACTTCCCCTCAAGACCCAAGCCTGTCACAGTTGGGTCTCTGTCTTCACCTGCAACTTCAATGACCTCCCCCTTCCACCCCTCCCAGGAAGTCCCCTGATTGCTCCAGCTATGTACTCGCTCACCCTCATTTGGGTTTGAGGGAAGAAAAGATCCCAGGCCTGGCCATATACACCAGCAGGGGAAGTGAAAGAGAGACATGATGGGGAAGTTCAACACCAACTACCCCCTCACCCACCTCACCCAAACTGCCCAGGATTCTGGGACAGGAGACATCATACCACTAGGGTCACAAACCAAGGTTGACAGAAGCAGCTGGGCGCATCTCCAGGCCCCAACCCCTCTGTGCCCAGCTCTGCCCATTGAGGCAAAAAACAGGAGGTGCAGGGGCCTGAGGTTAGTGGCAGGGCCTTCCCTGTGCCCTTTGAGTCCCTACCTGAGGTCCAGCCCTCCACTCCCTGACCTTCCCAGCCCACCCAGGAGACCTACATCGATGTTGGTGTTGTAGACAATGATTTCCAGCACCGAGTTGTCTGTCGTAGTGTCCACATTGGTGAGGTCATAGAGTGAGGATGACACGGGCCCATAAGCCCAGTCGGTGAACTTCCTAGACAAGCTCCGGAGTGGCTTCTCCTTGATCTCACGGCTGAGGATGTACTTCAGGATCTGAGGACATGACAAGGAACAATCATCAGCCTTAGGACAGGCTTGGGACCCAAACAGGGCTGGGCCAGATGCTCCCGCCAGGCATGGTTGAAGGTCCGCCTCTGAGCCTGAAGCCATGAACCCCAGCTCTAGTTTTATCTAGCATGGGCACAAAGCTTGCTGTCCCACCCATCTCACTGGGGGTTGTGAACACCGGAGACAAACAGTGTAAAAGGCCCTGCACCCCTGCTCACACTTCAGGAAGCTGCACAGCCAGCTGGGCAATTCTCACACCAGCTGGGGACCCACTTCAGCAGAGGATCCAGGAACTGACAATTTTTAGAAACAGTCTCCAATTGGCCTGCACTTGAGAAGAAGCTACAAGTTTTTCCAGCTGCCTCTTCCCACCTTCACACAAGAGCCCCTCCAGCCAAGGCTCACCGGTCTGGCCAGACATGCGTGACACAAGACACCAGCCTTTGCCGGGATGCACATGGGACCTTTGTAGGCCAGCAATCCTCAAACTCTGCTGCATGGTAGGGTCACTGGGGAACCTGTAAAAGTCCCACACTACCAACTAATGAAACTTAAATCTCTGGGGCGAGAACCAAGAGGACATATTTGGTAAATTTTCTCAGGTGGTCCCAAAGTGCAGGCTGGATGCAAAGCCACTGCTCTCTCACTGACCACTTCCTCAAACTGAACCCGGGGTCACCCCAGGATAGAGGCCAGGACTTCCTAGGGCACTAACCCAAGACTCAAGAGGAGGTTCCTGCTGGGGTGGATAGTGTCAGAGACCTGGTCTCACACAAGACAGTGGGTTCCCATCCCATCTGTCATGAGAGTCCAGGCAGAGAGATCCTAGGAACGGGGCTTCGTCTCCCCATCCTGTCCCCCGGCCTATGAAAGCCCCCTGGCCAGAGTCTGTGTCTTATGCATCGTCGTACCCACCACTCCCCACATAGTGGACAACCTGGAAAGCATCTAGAAAAGGTGTCAAAAAACAAAGGAGAGAAAGATCCAGGAAGGGTACAGGTGGTACAGGTGCCTCCCCAGACTGGCCACTGCAGGCACATTATCCTCCAGAGAATATGGGGGTCCTGGGGCCATGCTCTGAAGTAGGAAGCCCCTCCTTCAGCTGGGGGGCAGGGAGGGCACTGCCACAGTGGCACACAGGAAAGAGGCCCTTGGAGGAAGTTCGACCTACAACCACAATGTGACTGTCCCCCAGAGCCCCAACAAGCTGCGGCCCTGGGGATAAGTGGGGGCAGGCACACAATTGTTCCTCTGTTGAAGCCATTCTCCATCTCCTCCTTCCCCCACAAGAGAATAAAAAGGTCCCTTGTGGCTCCCAACCCTGACCACTAGGACAGGACCAAGGCCCTCAGGGCAGCTGATTGGGAGATGGGTGCCCTGAGGCTGGCATTGTGACTGCCCAACAGCTCCTCCCTTCAACATCCTTCTGCAGCCTCCCAGGGCTCAGAGACAGTGAGGCTGAAGAACAGGTCATACCCCAGAATCTGTCCTCTGAGAAGAAAAACCTCTCAGGCCAAACTATGACCCCAGCCACTGACAGAGATCAGAGCCCAGTCCCGCTAGAGTCTCCACCAACAACTTTTGAGTTCCTTGGCCAGGAACCCCTGGCAGTCATACTTTCTGCTTGGGGCATGACACAGTTTCAGCCTGATAAACAGACTGGGGTCTCCCCATAATCAGGGAACATCAGCCCACTGGCTCTGGACCCAGAGTAGCCGCCCGGAACTCCCCTCCCCTGAGAGACTAACAGACCCCAGGGACACACACTCAGCCCCTGCTCTGGGGCCTACCATTCAGGAACTCTCAGCCACAGAGCATGTGAGGTACATGTCGCCTCAGCCTTTAGGGTCCCCCAACCCAGCTCCAGGGAAGGGGTCCTGGGACAAGACAGGGAACATGGGGTGTTGGGAATGAAGTCCCGAGAGGGGGCATATGTGCTTCATTTCATTGCTGCGCTGACATTCGGAACAAACCCTCCTTGCACATCTGCACTTCCAGACCTAAGGCTGGGACCGTCCAGGGCTGAAGCTGTGATCTGGGGATCCCAAGAAGAGCCCCCCCAAGCCACCCTGACCACCCACCTCAGCCTTGCCCATCTTGGCGGCCAGCTGCAGCGGTGTGAGGCCATCGTTGTTACGCATGGTCTCCAGCTCCCAGTTGCCACTTCTCAGCAGAATCATGTCATACATGCGCTTAACAAAGTCATTTTGTGTCTTGAAGTCCTCGGCCACCGTCACCAGTGCGTGTAGGATGTTGTTTCCCCGTGAGTCCTGCGAGGTGATGTCAGTCTGCTCGTACTCCATCAGCAGCTGCACAATCTCAGGCTGGTTGGTGCACGCTGCCAGGGCTAGGGGGGTCTCGCCTGGGGCAGGGGGAACACTGGGGCTCAGTTCTCTCACGGGCCAGAAGCAGTGTCCCCCGAGCCCCAGAACTATACCCTCAAGCCTAAACCCTGACCATCTGAGGAAAATTGACCCCTGAGGTTCCCTGGCCTTCTCACCATACTCCCCTTGTACAGGGGAAAGACAAAAGCAAGATCTCTGTGATAACCTCCTGTGTCCCTGCTTTCCCCCCAGGGACCTCCCAGTTCAAGGGGCTCAGCCTGACAGCCAGACCACCCTGGTTGATGTGTAAATCACACCTCACCCAGAATGGAAGCTCAAGTTTCAACAACAGCCCACAAAGCCCTACATATTCTGACCTCCCCACCTCCCCAGTCCAGCCACAATGGCCTCCTTCCTCTTCCTCAAACACACTAGTCACTTTCCTCCCTTGAGGCCTCTGCACAGGTTGCTCCCTCTGAAGATACCTGCCCTGCTCACTTCCCCCTCCTTCAAGTCTTTGCTCAAACATCACCTTTTCAAAGGGTCACCCTAACCATCCTAATTTAAAATTGAAACCCACCTTTCTCCTGCCCCACATAAAACTTCTGACTCCCCTTCCCCTGCTTTACTTTGTATTTTCTTAAAAGTGTTTACCCTTCCAACATAGTATATAAAATTCTTGTTTATAATGTTTATTACTGATGGTCTCTGTCTAGAATGTAAGCTCAACAAGGGCAGGGATCTTTCCTTCATTCACGGATATATTTCAAGCACCAGAACAGTGCCTGATGCAGACAGGAAGTGCTTAATATAAGTTTCTTAAGAAAAAAGAAGGCTAGTGGTCACAGAGAACCAGGGACAGACACCAGGTCTCCTATTGCTTCCCTCTCTTCACCCCACCCACTGAACGTTTCCCAGCACTGCCTCCAGCAGTCTCCAGGTCCTACACTGGGCAATGAGGACACAAAATGAACTGGTCCTCGAGGATGCCCAGACCCATCTAGTCCTGCCCATTCAAACACCACCCCTGGAAGAAGAAAACACAACAGTGGTTGTCAGGCAGGGGCTCGGGTTTCAGGAGAAATTCTGGGGTGTGATGGAGCTATTTGTTCCCCATCCTCGTCATAGTGGTGTTACAGGTATGCATGCATTTGTGAAAATGAACAGAACCATATGCTGAAACGGGTGAATTCTACTATATCTAAATTATACATATCAAATTTTTACCCCCATAGCATCCTAACCCCATTGCTTTTGGACTCCCTAACTCATCAGACAGGGAATTTTCATCCTCTCACTTTTGAAACCCTGTTTGAGATGTTCCAGGCATAGGGGACAGAGGCCAGAGTCCAAAGCCAGGACACCTATGTCAATGCCTTTCTACATGCAGGCAAGTCACTTCCCTTCTCAGAACCATCTCCACACCAGTGAAATAAAGGCTTCTGCTTGGCCTCCATCTCAGGTCCCTAGAGAGGACTGTTCAGGAGGACGCCTCCAAGACCACCAGGAGAAACCACCATATTTGGGCTGCCCCCTCCATCCCTCCCTCTCTGGTCAGCCCTGGTGTCCTGCTCAGATGGATCTCCTGCAGCCTTCTGCCTGGTCCCAGCTCTGTCCTCCCCAGACCCTCGGAGCCTCTTAGGGAAGGGACCATCCCAGGTGGACAGCCCCTCCCCCTCCTTCCTTTCTCCTCCCTCCTCCCTGCCCATCTCTCCTCCCTACACATACTATGTCCCAGCCTGCAGGACAGATAGGGGGATGGCACCCACCAAAGTAGAAGCCTTCATGCTGGTACTTGGGATTGAAGAAGACCCCCTTGGCGTGGGCGTTGACATCGGCGCCCGCAGCGATGAGCACAGCAGTGATGTCCCCCTGCCGCCGCTCAATGGCAATGTTCAGTGCAGTCTGCCCTGCAAGCAGAGTGGGGATGGCAAGGATGATCAACACCCCCTTCTGGGGCCTCTTTCCCTCTCTGGCCTTCATACCCTCCTCAGAACCACCCGGAGATAACAGCTGCTTGTCTGTGTCACCCCACTGCCCAGAGTCCCAACCACATTCTTTGCTTCATTCATTCCTGAGTGGGAAGCAAGGAATTCTGTGGAGGTCGTCTGTGTTCCAGTTCCAGGCGCTGGGGGCACAGTGGTACACGGGTGCAGTTTGATTTGATTCTTTTCCTCAAGAAAATGGTCTCACGGAGAATTTGGTGCAGGGACTCTAGTACCCAGGGCAGGGGCTCTTGACAGTTGGAAAGGATCAGAGGGGTTCCCAGAGGAAGTGGTCTCTAAATTAAGGCCTCAGAAGTTTAGTGAGGCTAGGTGGGGCTAGCTGGTAAGCCAGAGCAAGAACCTAGCCAAAGGGCCATGGGGAAGTCACAGAAAATGCAGAAGCAGGGAACAGTCATAACCAGAGTGTTGAGATTTTTGCCTGTCTCTTTCCAGCTCACTCTGGCTGCAAAATTAGAGGATGCTTTAGAAGGAGCCAAGACCAGAGAAAAAAGATAAGGCCTAAACTAAGGGGGGAAACAGGTGGAAAGAGGAGAAAGTACAAAGGCCATCAGGATAAAGAGCCCTCAGGATGGTCTAGGAGGGTTGGGGAAGAAGAGGTATCTCAGGTAAGGTCTGAGTATCTGGCCTTGGTGGTGGGTAAATGAAATGCTGGTGACTGATAAAAATTTGAGGGCAGAGGGAGAGACATTCACCCTGTTGGTGGAGACTATAGAACCTCCAGAGACAAGACACCAGAAAGCTGGGGGAAAGGGCTGTCTCAAAATGTCCAATAAATAGAAAGAGCATTTTCCAAAGAGCTGCCTTCATGCCATACACAAAAATGAAGTCCCAGTGGATTAAAAAAACTAAGCATTAAAAACAATCAAAAATTTGTGTATAACTAAACTTTCGGTAGGAAAGACCTTCTTAAGCAAGGCCCAAAATGCAGAAACCATAAAGACAATACTGATATAGCTGATTACAAAAAAATTAAAGATTTCTGTAGTTCAAAATATGAGGACTGTCCGGAAAGTATCTAGCACACACATCTCCATTTTGCATAGTACATGGCTAGATACTTTCTAGACAGCACTACTACATCCTGATGAAAGTTAAAAAATAAATGATAAGCTGGGGAAAATATTTGAGATGTATGAACAAAAAGATGATGCATTTTTTAAGTCTGTTAATATATCAAGAGCTCCTGGCCAGGCACAATGGCTCATGCCTATAATCCTAGCACTGTGGGAGGCTGAGGTGGGTGGATCGCTTGAGCTCAGGAGTTCAAGACCAACCTGAGCAAGAGCGAGACCCCATTTCTACTAAAAACAGAAAACTAATTAGCCAGGTATTGTGTCAGGACACTGTACTCCCAGCTACTCCGAAGGCGAAGACAAGAGGATCGCTTGAGTCCAGGAATTTAAGGTTGCTGTGAGCTATGATGATGTCACAGCACCCAACCTAGGGCGACTGAGTGAGACTCTGTCTCAAAAAAAAAAAAGAGAGAGAGAAAGAGTTCTACAAATCAGTTAGAAAGACAACCTAAAAGGAAACTGCAAAGATTTACAAATGAGCACCTCACAGAGAACATACACATGGCCCATAAATAATATGAATAATGTTTGGGATCACTGGTAATCAGAAAAATAAGAATTAGAACCCAAAGAGTTAAAGACCCTCCCCCAACAAAAAGGATAACTTCCAGCATTAGTGAGGGTGGGTGGAGATGAGTATTTTTGTACTTTGTTATGAGGGGAGAATAAATTGCCTTTGGGAGGCAAATGTGGAAATAACTATTATAACTTTAAATGTGCCTGCCCTTTAACTCAAACATTCCCCAAGTATCTCCCTAAGACACACGTACATCTGTGCAAAGGGTCATAGACAAGAAGGTGCACTGCCACAAATTGTGCAAATAGCTGGAAACCCCGGATTGTCTGTCAACAGATGAATGGTGAAATTGGCCATGGAACAGCCCTAACTTCATACTGAGCTGATAAAAAGCTGCTAGACTTTCATATTCTGGCACGAGAAGGTCTCTAAGACATACAGCTAATCAACAAAAAAAGAAAGTTGTAAAACAATACATATAGTATACTATTTTATGTTAAATAAGTATATATAAGTATAATAAGTATTTCTGTACATATATATACAAACATATGTCAAAGGCATAGAAAAGTCCTCAAAGGATACAGGGAGTGGGAGACAGAAGAAGGGCTTTTTTAAAAACTTACCTAAAATGTTGAAATGCTTTATAGTGAAACTCTACTCACGTGCTATGTATGTTATTCAAAATAATGTTGCACCCGATAATATGCAGAGGTTTGATGCTAATATCTCAACTTTCATGTTTAAAAATTTTTAATCAAAATTTTGAGTCGAATAATTGTTCAAAGGAAAAATAAAGCTCCAAATACCTCTGATAAAATGCTTAAAAATGATATTAATAAAGTCATCATTGGATCCTATTATACTATACAGGGAGGAAAGAGTAGCTCCTGCCAATGGGGAAACTGAGGCTCAGAGAAGCAAGGTAGCCTGCCCAAAGTGTAGAAAAATGCTACTCCGCTGGTCCTGAGCCCCTCCACCCCAGGTGGCCGGGACTGCCTAAAACCACTTAAGGCAGCGGTTCTCAACCTGTGGGTCGCGACCCACAGGAACTGTATTAAAGAGCACAGCATTAGGAAGGTTGAGAACCACTGACTTAAGGGAAGGCATCAGCAGATACCTTCAAGGGGCAGAACAGTGAAGAGGCTGGTTTCTGGGAAGCAGTAATAAATGGCTTCTCCCACCGTGCAGAGAGCGAGTAGGTCCCCACAGCCCCACACATGCCCACCAGCAAGAGGCAGATTCATGAAAGAAGGAAGAGTCAAAGGAAGGCTGAAAACAGAGAGATGAGGATTTGTAACCAGGACAGCAAGGCCTTAATAGACAAACTAATTTATTCATGCATTCAAAAAATATGTATTAAGCATCTGTTATGTGGGACTCTAAGGGCACCAGGAAATCAACAATGGGCAACAAACTCTGTCCCTGGCCTTGAAAGAAACATGATGCTAAAAGAGGGGAGTCTGTGAGCCCTTGTCACAGTATTGACAAGAAGAAAGGAGGGGACAAAAGGGGACTGAAAAAGGAGACTTAGGACAGGCAAGCTTGAGGCACTGACCTGGACCTCCCTGTCCACAGGCCTGCTATCAGCTCCCTAGTGTCTTGTCCTCCACTGCACCCTGGCACCAAAAACAATGTCTGGCATATAGTGCTCCACAAAATTATTTGTGGAAAGTCACATATGTTTCTAACAATCGGTAAAAGCATACGGTACTCACATAGATCTCCGCGTGTATCCCCACATATATAAGGATTCTCTCCCTATTCATTTCATTCCACCTTTCTTCCCCAGCAACTAAAATTAGCAGTGTTTATATTGGCACATACTAAAAATAGAGCTTTTTAATCATTTTTACAAAAAAAGAGGGATTCTGCATTATTCTGTATCATGTTTTTCTCCTTTAACAACAGCATGCTGGACATTAATTCAGATCATTGGATATATAGCAAACTTTTTTTAACAGCTGCTTAATATTGCATTGTGTGGGTAACCTGCGATCTATTCAGGCGATCCTTAATTGAGAGACATGCACACTTGTTGCTCCAGATTTTTGCCACTATGAACAGTAATGCAATAAACATCTTCTAAAAAAAAAGTATTTGTGGAGTGAAGGAGAAGAGATGGGAGTCCCTGCTGTGTGCCTGGCACCATGCTAAGCACTCGGGCCTCGGGGTGGCACGGCCAGCAGTGGCCCTGTAGCCCAGCACCCCACCCTCGGAGACTTCTGTCTGCACGACCGCTCCATGGGCAGGTACCTGCGTAGGCCTCCTCTGTGTACTCGGCATTGATGAACCTGTCCAGGATGTCGTTCTCCTCGGCAAAGGCGAGCAGGACGCGCACAATCTCCTTGGTGCTGGGGTTGATGTTTAACAAGGCCTTCATCAGGCAGGTCTTCCCTGTGTCTGAGGCCGTCAGCTTGTGCATGAGGAAGTCTGCAGGCAGGGCCACAGGATGGGGTCACGGGATGGAGCTGCAGGAGGGGCTCTGCTGCCCGGAGGGTGTGGGAGCTGCAGCCTCAGACCCGCTCCAGCACACTGGCCCCCCTGACCTGGCTCTCCTCCTCCCTCTCCAGCTGTCCCTCTTCCAGCTTGTTGGATAACTCCTCATTCTCTGCAGTGGTCCAAAAGAGCATTATATGAGGCCTTTTGCTTCTTGCCCTCTGCACCTTCTCCTTGGTGGGGCAATCTTCCCGCTATATGGCATCCCATGGTCCACATTGGTGCCAACACCCTGAAATCTGTCTCTAGCCTGTCCCCTCCTCAGGGCTTCCAAATAAAACTCATTGTCTCCCCTCCAACCTATTACTGCCTGGTCTCCAAGACAGCCAGGGCTCAACTATCCACCAAACCATCCAAGTCCAAATGGCCCCATGCTGGACTCCTCACTCCCCATGTCCTGCCAATGCCACTGCCTACAGAGCTTTCCAGAACTTTCCCACTTCCCTAGCCCTGCCTTAGGGTCCCAATTCTGCCTGCCAACAGCCTTCCCAGCTTTATCCACATCCTCCATGCAGTACTCAGGCCATGACCATCACCTGCCTAAACCCTCCCATGACTCCCCATTGTCCTCAGCAAGAAGCTCAAAGTCCCTGGTCAGCATTTGAGTCTCCTCACACTCCAGCACCATGGATTAGTGGTGGGATGGGGCGAGATGGGAAGCAAAAGCCAAGCAGGACCCCCAGCCCTGCACCCCCTGGAGGCCCAGGAACTGACCGGGCACATCCAGGCCACGGCGCCGTTTGCAAAGCTCCTGCAGCTCCCCCAGCAGCTCCAGGAGCTCCTCCACACAGCCCTCAGACACGGCCGAGAAGATGCGCTTCTTCAGCCGCTTCTTCTTCCGCCTCTGCTCTTCCTTGGCCAGGTTTGCACTAAGGCCAGAAAATGTCTTCAACTTACCACACATGCACCCCAGTCCCACTCTTTACCCTTTTCTGCCAGAGCTGCTTAACAGGCACTGCACTTGCCCTAACATCTGGCAGGACTGTCACAGCACCTGCAACCCCTGCAGAGTGCTCTGGGGCTGCGTTTTGTGTTGCCCTAGCAGGATCCCCCTCCAGTGGGATCATATTTTGTCAAAATATATGTTTGGAGACACACAGTAATGACGGGAAAAAACGTCTACCTCACTGTTCATAGTGATTACCTCAAAAGTATGGTATTTCATATTTTGGGTTGTTTGAACTTTTTAAACCTCTCCCTCCCCATTTTCACACTCTAAGAAAGCAACTATGAGCCGCATCTGTGTCTCCTTATATTTGCATATGATTTTGCAACATGCATAATGATGTTGCATATGCATGGTTTTTAATTTACATAAATGGCATGGTGCTAAAGTTCTGCATACTATTGTGTTTTATAATGAGTATTATTTCACCACTTCTAAAAATTTGAGGCTTGGCATCTGTAGCTCAGCAACTGTAGGGCACCAGCCACATACACTGGAGCTGGTGGGTTCGAACCCAGTCCAGGCCTGCCAAACAACACCGACAACTACATCCAAAAAATAGCTGGATGTGTGGTAGGCATCTACAGTCCCAGCTACTTGGGAAGCTGAGGCAAGAGAATCGCTTAAGCCCAAGAGTTTGAGGTTGCTGTGGGCTGTGATGCCACGGTACTCTACCGAGGGCGATTTAGTGAGACGCTATTGCAAAAAAAATTAAAAAATAAAAATTTGATACTCTGCTATCCACCACCCCCACCAAAATGTCTTGCATGCCATAAGACCATGTCCCCAGACATTTGCCCCAACCCCCAGGAAAAGTAGCTTCTTTCTCTTCCCTGCAGGGCCCCAAGCCTGTCCCTCTGGCATCTTCCCTGGGTGGACACAGTGGGAGGCAGGGAAGGGCCAGACTCACCTCGGACTATTGGGGTTGGATGGGGTCTCTGTCATATCATCCTGAGGGGACTGAGGGGAGTCCATGTCATCACAGTTGCCAGAGAGGCTGCAATGCAGGAGGGAAGAGAGAGGGAAGGTTTAAAAATGTATGTTGGTAGCACACCAGAACTGGGCCTGGCCACAGGGTTAGTTACTGACCACCTCCCTGTAGTGAGGGCGGGGCCCAGGTAGGGCATGGGCCAGGGACTTGTACTTACCACTGCCGGATGTTGGAGTCCATGGGCTTGGAAAAGATGGGGGGAGAGGTCTTGGTGACAGTGGGGTTGGGTTCAAACCCTTCTATCTCCAGGAAGAAGTGTGCGCTAAGGGGATACCCAAGGAAGGTCATCAGAGCCAGGCAGTACCTGTCCACCTATATCCTGCATCCCTGCACAGCGGGTATCCCCCATATCGACCAGGCATCTCAGCCAGCTCTGAGCCTGCGTGGCGTCCCCATCCCTCACAGGAACCTTCTGGGATGGGGCCCATGGGGAACATGGCAGTGGAGCTCAATTCCCCCATCACCACCCAGGGGGACCCATAGAGGCCCCCCAGGCCACAGGTCTGCAGTTAAGGCTCTTCCCTGGGGAGCTCTTAGCCTCTGGGATCTGCAAGGGCCTGCCTGGCTTAAGGGAGAGAGAAAGGGCTGGAATTATTCCTGGTGCCTTTTGGTCAGCACGTGCACTATTTGCCATAAAAGAAAACAGGCTCCAAACAGCTGATCTAAAGCAGGAAGGAGGGGGTCAGGGGACAGGACTGGGAATCTCTGGGCAAGAAGGGAAGCCCAGGAAGCCACCTCAGGCAATAGAGGAGAGGAGCCCTGGCGGGAGCAGTGGGACAAGTGTCAGCTTTTCCCTTGCTGTGGACAAGACAGAAGGCCCCAGGGCCGAGCACAGATGAGCCTAGGGAAGGGAGATGTTCACTGCCCCATGCGAGACAAGACCACACCCAAGACGTGACTCCCAGCCAGACACAGCCTGGCCTTGCCTTCAGACACACCCACAAATGCAGACACCATGTCCTTGGAAACCACATTTACATGCTTAGAGACCAGCCTTCTGGCGACAACCCGGGTGATATGAATCAGGCTAATGGCGACTTCAGTGGCAGCAAACACCCCCCGCCCCCCTGCCACCCCCAGCTGATGTAGCACAACTGCCAGCTCTGTGACCCAGCCCAGAACTGTGGCCTCCTGACCAGCAGGGCCTCTCTCCAGGCACACGGCACCTAAGCACCTTTTCTGCCTGCTTCCTCCCCAGGCCCAGAAGAACCTACATGCTCCTCCCTTCCTCTCAAGACTGCAGAAGAGCTCCCAAAGTATGGTCCCAGAAATATCAAGTTCAGAGGGAGGGCAGCAAGGAAGAGACTGTGGCCCACCCTACAGAAGAGGAAGCTGAGGGTCAGTGTGGGGCAGCAGCTTATCCACAGTCATCCCTCAGGGTGGAAGCCAAGTTGGTCAGAGAACCTAATTCCTGGTGCCCAGGCTCACAGTCCACACCACTCTGCTCTCCATGGGCTGGCCGCAGAGGGGGCCACTTTTCAGTGTGTGTCAGGCAGGAGAAAGACCCAGGGCCCCCTGTCCTCTCCACCAGGCACAGACGAGCCAGAAAGGCTCAGCAGTAATCCAGCAATGGAATAGAGTGCTACTCAATAATTGGCCTCCACCTTCCTCTCTCCTGCCCATCAAGAGGAACCTGGCTAAAATAAATCCTTCAGCCAGGCATGGTGGCATGCCTGTACTCCTAGCATTCTAGGAGGCCAAGGCAGGTGGATTGCTTGGGCTCAGGAGTTTGAGACCAGCCTAAGCAAAAGCGAGACTCCATCTCTTCTAAAAATAGAAAAACCAGCCAGGCATTGTGTAAGATGCCTATACTCCCAGCCACTGGGAAAGCTGAGGCAAGAGGATCGCTTAAGCCCAAGAGTTTAAAGTAGCTGTGAGGTGTGACACCACTGCACTCTACCCAGGGTGACAGAGTGAGACTGTCTCTAATTAATTAATTTAATTTAATCCTTCTTCCAAAAGAGAAGACAAAGGGTGGAGTAAACACTTGCTGAGAACCTAGAGTCTGGGTTCTAGTCCAGCTCTGCCACTGCCTACTGTGTGACCCCAGGTGGTCACTTGCCATCCCTGGACCAGACATTCTCACCTGAACGGGTGTGATAGTCAGGCCAGATGATCACTAAGGCCTGGACTCTGGAGCCAGAGCAGCTCTAGGATCATCCTATGAAATGTCCAGTAGGTATGGAAGTTGACCAGTCTGATTCCCATTCCCCTGCACCCCTGCAGTGCCCCAGAACTGCTGCCCTAATACTATCTCCACTCCACCATGGCAACCTGACTCAGGAGCTCCAAACACATCTGCTTATGGCTCAGCCCCAAAACATCCCAGTTGAGATTTGCCAAATTCTCTCCAGACACAACCCCAGCCCCTATATCCACAGTTTTTTTCCTAAGACAGTTGATTCAGCCCCTCCCCTGCTCCCCATCTCACTCTACCTAAGTTCCTTGGTATTTACACAAATATTTGTTGAATTCCTAATGTGCACCAGGCACTGTTACTGGAGCTGGGAATACAGTGGCAAACAAGGGAGCCAACCTCCCTTCCCTCCCAGAGCTGCTGTGTTCATAACTGGCCTCAAGGTCCAGGCCAAGGCATTACGCAGTGAGGCTACAGCTTTCCCTGCTCTGGACAATACACTACTTCAGCTGTGCAGTTCCTCAATGGCAGGCACTAGAACTGCATCATCCTTGATTCCCCAAAACTGGTCCTGAGACACAGAAGACTTCACTGAATGGATGAGTGATAAATGAGTGGAGGGAAGAAGGGCTCGTCCAATAGATGGGCAGATGAACGGTGAATAATGGATAGATGATGGAACAGTGGATGGATGCAGAGATAAGAAGTAGTTGGGTGGGTAGATAGGTAGATGGGACCAATAAGCAGATAGACCAACCCAACCTTAAACTATAAATGTTGTTGAGATGTCACATCCTTCAGGGGATTCCCTCTGGTGCTCTCAGGTACCCAAGGCCCTCATCCCCTTCCCAATCTTGCACAAGAAGCTTAGGAATAGTTTTGTCTCACTCTACCTCCCCTTCTCAGGGCCTCCTCCCAGAGCTCACAAAGGACCAAAGATGGTCCAGTAATTCAGATCATTAGAGCATCTATTCACTCCAGGCCTAAGGCCAAGGGCCCAAGGGAAGGGAGGAAATTTTCATTATGTCACTATGCACTGTCCTTGCTCATGCTGAGAGGTTGTGCTGAGCCAGGCTGCTTACTCATTAAACCACTCACTCCTTCTCTCATTTTCCTGCCTGCTCCTTCATTGACTCACCTACTTACTCGAAAACCATTAATATGCTCTGGGTAAGAAACTCAGGGGCCAGGGAAGGAACAGATGAGCCTTCCAGGGACCCCATCTTCAGATATCTCAGCCAGAACTAAGACATTGTCCCATTGGTCATACCAACCTCTTCAGAGAGGGGTCAGACCACGGGAGCTCAAGGAAAGAGAAGGTCCTTCCAGTTGAGGACAGGGATGGGGAAAACACTGTGCCCTGTGGGAGTGGGATTCAGCCTGTGGTTTGAGAAAAGCCCCGGAGGCAGAGAGAGCAGCAGGAGAAAGCCTCCTCCAGAAGATGATGAGGGCTGAATCTGGGGAATGAAGTCTTTGGAGGCTGAAGCACAGGATGTGAGGACAGTGATGAGAGCTGAGCTGGGAAGGACCTGATTTTTGGGCAAGGACTTAACTCCTAGGACAGACCAGCTGCTAGACCATGAGGGCCTGTCCCGTGACTGTTGTGCTTGCCACGGCACACACTGCATCCCACCCACCATCGTAAGCGCAAGGCCAGGTCGTAGCCATGTGACATCCCAGCTCCTGACCTGCTGCAGCTGCTGTTTTTTTATTCCTACCTTTGACCCAGGCCAAAGGGCACCACCTGGCTATTGTTGACTCAGGTGAACAGGGAATTCTGTCCCTTTGAAGAATCATCCCTGAGCAGCCCCAGGGCTGGGAAGGAGCCTATCTGGCCACCCAAATGCTGGCCAATGCTGGAAATGCCCAAATGCTGTGAGCTGTATGGGGCCTCCATCAGCCTGCATCTCCCACCCTGGGCATCACCTTGCCCAGGGCACAGTAAGGGGCACAATGGCAGCTACTCACAGGAACTGGCACGATGGTTCAGGAAGGGCTCCCAGGTCCAAAATCTCACCCTGCTCCAGACTTCCTAGCATTTTCCACTCCTCCATTAATGCATGTTTCCTTGGAGGTCAGCATTGCCCTCTTTCTTTATATACAATTTATCCTTTTCTTTTCTTCTCTCTCTCTGGGCCCAAGCTCTGAAGGATACGGCTAAATCTTCACCTGAGAGCCCTCAGAGAACCATTAGGGAGGAAGAGACACCGCCAATTCTGAAAGCAAAGGCCACACCTCACCCCCTAGTGCTTGGCTGGGCCCAGGTAGCTTTGCAGAGATGAGCCTGGATCTACGTTTGTGACTGCGACAGGCTCAGACAGGGCAGCTTGACTGCTGCTGCTGAGGGAAGAACCAGGGATTTTCCTGAAACTCCATACTCAATCCTTCCCTGGGGTCCACCCCCTGGAATTGGGGGGGAGGAGAGGGGAGTAGGGAAGGGGAAAGAGAGCTAGGAAAGTGGACCTTGGCAGCTCAGCTCAGCGATGTGTCTGCCCATGTCTAGGTACTCTCACCAGAAACAGGAAGTGTCTCTTGGCTCCTTCTCCCTTCCCTCCCATAGTTGATGCTACAGACCCCACAATGCCAGTGTCTCTCTGTGCTATCACCTCTCCCCCAACCCTGACCAGGCTCAGACCTCACCCTCTGTCACCTGGGCTTTCTCACATGCTCCTGTGGTCTTCCTGCCCCCCAGGCCCCTTCTGTTCATCACCCACACAGCTCACCCAGAGTAACTTCTCCTGAACGCAAATCTCGCCATGCTCCCCCTGCCTCACAGAATCCCTCTGTGGCTCCCTATTGCCCTCAAGATTGTCCAAGTTCCTTAACTGACCCCCAAGTTCTTTAACTGTCCAGCCCCAATGGGCAGTTAAACACTCCCCCACCCATCCTGCACTTCATCTACACCAGACTCCTCACTGGTCCCTGCCCAGAGGCCCTATGCCACGATCCTCTACTTCCCTTTCCCTTTCTTTCCACCTGCTAACATCCTCTTTAATGCCACCTCCTCCAGGAAGTGCCCTGAGACTGCCCACAAGATCCGAATGAGCCCATCTGGTTCATTCACCTCTCTCTGGGCACTTCCCACACCTTCATCAGACTGTGAGCTGGGCCAAACGTTTCAATTCTCTGTGTCCCTGTGTCCCCTTCCCAGGCCCAGCCCTGGGTCTGGTATACCAGATGCCTTGGTGATTCTGGCCCCAGCTAACAGACAGAGGGAAAGTACCAAGTTCACTGTGGCTCAAGGAGACACTGCAAGGGGGGCAGAGGAGGTACAGCCAACCAAGACCAGGGTCATCCCAGGTGGGACCAGGTCCAAGGGAAGCACAGCGGGTTGAAGGAGGGACAGCTTGAGACACACTAAGTCAGCAGCAGGGTAGAGGACCTGCAAGGGAAACAGCTGAGGGGCAAGAAGGCATGACCCTAGAGAGGTCCCCTCTCTGTCGCCAGCCCACCTCTGTGTCCCTGGCTGCAAAATGCAGAAGCCCCATTCCTAGGGGCCCTGTGGAGTGACAGCAACAATGATAATGGCAAAGGTAACAAAAACACTATTAACATTAACAGGTGCTGAGCGCTGTTGACATGATCCCAATTAACTGTCATCCTATGGGTGGGTGCCATTGCTCACGTCCCCATTACACAGGTGGACTTGATTAACACAGAGAGCTGGATTAGCCTGGCTGATGCACAGCAGATTAAAAGCTATTGGTGTTTGTAACAGTGTAACCTGGGGAGGGTCTAGGCCACCTAGAATCCCCCTTGACCTTTTGTTCCTTGTCTCAAGGATGGCTCCCACAATACCTCACCTGGAGCCTTCCTGACTGTTCCCACCTCACTGCCCCCGACCCCTCCAAGGAGGCCAGTCACACGGACCTCCCCAGCTCACTCCCTGAGTGTGTGTGGTGCTATTTCCCCCACTGCCTCCCAGACATACCTAGTCATGCACTAGGCCACCCCAGAGGAGGCTGAGTGTCTACCCAAGGATAGAGCTCCCCAGGTGGGTGCCAGGCCCCTTCCTGTGGCCCTGCCTGTGAGGAGCCCAGCCCCAAGCTTCTGGTCCTACCTCTTCTTCGTGGGGGTCACCTCCGCCGGCCTCTTCTCTGGCAAGACAGCAGGGTTCCCACTGGGGGCAGCAACTCTCCTGCCTAAGAGAGGCACCATCTCCCTGGGGTGGGCATTCAAGGCTAGAATGCAATCACAAGGCAGGTGCTCTGGTTGAGGGAGCATAGAAAAGCTTCAGGGGCTTCAGTTACCCATGTGGCATATCTAGCTCCTGCTCACACTCCCTGGGGCAGGAAACTCCCTCCCTCTACCTTCCCCAGTCACCCACTCTTCTCAAGGACACAGGGAGACTGTCCTTGAAACTCCCCCTGCTCCCCACTCCAGCACCCCTGCTCCTCTGGTCCTAGGAGAGCCCAGCAGGATGTCCAGGTGCGGACCACCATGCCCCTAACCTCTCTCAAGATACCATCTCCAGCACCACCAGTCTCCAGGGGGACTCCTGAGAATTAGCTCTACTTCCTCCATGTCCCGCACCGATTTTGTTGTGTTCAGAGCTGTTCTCAAAGAGGTTTGAATTCAACAGTGCAAGACCGTTGCCCACTTTGCTCCAGACCAGCGGTTCTCAACCTGTGGATCACGACTCCTTTTTAACAATGAAAATACATTGCAGCATTAGGAAGGTTGAGAACTG